>JAKSZT010000088.1:4050476-4074405 GCA_026826555.1 Tolypeutes matacus | reverse complement strand
CTCCGCTGTGCCTGTGTGGTGCTTTGATTTTGCCTTCAAAGTGTCCTCTCAGTTGAAATAAGGTCTTTTAAAGCCCCTTTCTGTAATTCTTGTCACCTGAATAGATATAAAACAGGGAGAAAGAACTTTATGTAGTTCTATTTGTGGCTGAATTTTATTCCAAAGAGGTACTACCTAGCAATTTACACTCAGAGCAGGGTCCTAGGAGTCTGGTGAATGACACGTAAAACTCCACGTAGGTCTGAGTTACTTCTGCCAAGAAAATTCACACTCAGGGTGCACACATGGGTTATGTTTTGAGTTACTTATAAATAAAGGTTTCTTAAAAATCACTGACAGATTCAGTACGATATGAAATTTTCTACTCTGCACCAATTTTGATGAAATTCATTTGTTCAGGAGATTGAGTTTTCTGGAACAAACCACCTTTGTTCCCTCGTGTCCCATTGCTTATTCTGGCACCTTTTCATTTTGTTTGAGATGCTTGCTGGAGCTGCAGGTGCTCTGCCAGCCTTTCATCGCCAGCTGCACGTAACAGGCACCATAATGTGGGATCAGGGCCCACCTCTCCGCAGGGTCCTGGAGAAGGGATGGGGCTGTTGTTCTTTCTTACCCTTCAAGAGGCCCTTTCGTGAGCTGCTCGTAGGGCCTTGGAGACGTGGGGTGGGGTCCCGGTATAGGGATTCCTGGGCAGGAGGCTTTTGTAAGGCAGCGTAAGCCCAGCGCACTGGATAGGGCCCGGCTCGAAGCCTCGCTCGGGACCGCCACGAGGATGGTGGGTGGCTGGGGCTGCCTCGGCTTCCTGGCTGCGGAAACAGGTGCCGCACGGCGGCCTGGCTGAACGCCAGGAAGTTGCTGGCTCAGGTTCAGAGGCTGCAAGGCTGGCTCTCCCCCGAGTCCATACCTTCTGGATGGCAGTGCCTGGGCTTCCTTGGCTTTTCCGTTTCCTGGCCGCTCACGTGGCGGCATCTCGCCCTTCTCTCCTGAGCTCTACTGACTCCCCGTGGCTCCTGTCTCTCTGATTTCCTCTCCACCTGTGAAGGACTGTAGGAGTGGAGAAGGCGTGGGCCCCACCTTCCCTGAGGGGACGTCCTGAAGCGCTCTCACCCCCCAGGCTGGGCCCGCAGGCCAGCCCCCCACAGGGCCGCCTCAGTCTGCCGGCTGCTACAAATGCCACATGATGGGTTTGCCAAAACGCTGGGAGCTTATTGGCGCACGGCTTTGAGGCTAGGAGAAGTCCAAAATGGAGGCGCCAGCACGGTGAGGGTTTCTCTCCATTCTGCTGCTGCCTCGCTGCAGCGTTCCTGGGCTTGACTTGAGTCCACAGCAATGTCTCCTTTTCCTTCTGGGCTCTCAATGTCTTCCAGCCCCTGCCTGGGCCTTCTGTGGCCGGGCCTGAATTTCTTCTGCTTAGAGGACTGCTGCAGCCGTTCGCTGGGCCGTGCCTTAAAAATCTCATCAAGAGGCCCTGTTTCCCGTGGGCGCACACCCACGTCGGTGCAGTTGAAGGGCATGGGTTTTGGGGGCCGTAATTCAAGCTACTGCAGGTAGCTGAGAGCAGGGGCTCTGCACCTGGGGCCTTCCGAGCAGCCGCTGTCCACTCAGTGCTTCCTCCTCTGTGCCTGGTGGGGGCTTGGCCCTGCCCCCCTGGATCTGGGCTTTGCTCCGCTGGTGTGTCTAGTGAAGTTTGCTGGAGAAGGTTTTACCGGCCAGTAGCTTGTCCAAGTCTCCTGGCCACACACGTGGCGGCATCTCGCCCTTCTGAGCTCCGCTGACTCCCGTGGATTGGCAGCTTCAGGGTTTCTGGCCAGTAACTGTCAGGCTGTCAAGCCTCCATCGGGCCGTTTGGGTAAAGGTGAGGTCAGGCTGAGCTGTTGACCAGTTCTCCAGTTTCATGGGACACAAATGGAACGTCCCGGAAATGTGAGCTCCGTTTGTGGGTGGCTTGGTGTTCCAGCCCAGGCCCTCCCCTCGTCAAACACAGAGCTCCCCGTGCCGCTGTCCCCACTGAGGAGAGGCCACGCATTCAGTCAGTCACGGTCTGAGGAGCCGGAACGCGGATGTGCTCGTCCGTGGCCCTGCGCCACTTGGCCAGACTCCTCGTAGGCGTGAAAACCCTGCGCACAACTGTGTCATCTTCAGTGAGTTAATTTTCCTGAATTTAAATTTTAGCCGTGGACTCATTCTTGAACTGCAGTACCCTGGTCGTAACCCTTTTCCTGTCTTAAAAGTTGGGGGTATTTCTGCTTTACTGGGCCCAGTGACCGTGAAATTGTATTGCATCTCTTGGCAATAGAAATAGGTAGTGATCATAAGAGAGTGATCGGGTGGTCACTTTCCCCAAACTGGAGTGTTTGTTAACTGGGTTGTTACACGTTTCGGTGACTCTTCAATCCCTTACGTTAGCTCAAAACCCTCCTGGACCTGTGTCAACAAAGGGTTACTAAGCACCTACCTGGTCTCAGGCCCAGAGCTAGATAGTGGCGTGAAAACAAGTGGGCTGCGTTTAAGTGTGAAGAAGGGCACTGGGCAAGCAAAGCATCTAGAAACACCCAGACCAAAGCGGCTTGGTCCCTGCTCTCAGGGCCTGCGGCAGGTGAAGCCTCGTGTGCCCCGTGCTGGAGGAGGGCTGGATGTTGGGGCGCCCACGTGGGGCGGGGTGGGGTAGTCCGTCTGGCAGTGGACACAGGCACTGGCTTTGCCTCTGGTACCCTGGCCCTGGCCCTCCACGCCCAGACCCTCTGCGTAGGTTTTAATGACCTTGAAGGGAGAGGAAAGCCTTTGGGCTTGGTTTGCTTGTCGTTGGTCTGCTGCTATGGAGTTGAGTTCATCAGTTCTAAGTCCACTGTTGTTAGCAGTTCAGGCAGAGCACGCTCTTTTATTTATTTTTTTCCTGATCCTCCCTGCCTCGCAAGCCCCTTCTCTAATGTGTTTAGGCATGTCAGGCTTCGTGTAAAAGTGAATAAAAGGAGACCCAATTTGACGGGGAGATGATCAGACAAGCGCTTCAAGCCTCATCAAGGCTCACCATGCCGAGTTCTGTGCAAGACTCCTGCCGGCTGGGCCTTCTACCCCCGGGCCTGTGGGAGCTGAGCCACAGGTAGAACTGGAGCTGGAGAAGGGGACAGAGCCAGTCCTGGGCAGGCTGTGGGGTCAGGCATCCGAAGAATTGGGTCTGAGGGCTCATCCAGTGGGATGGCCTTGTGCCGGTCTATCCGGAAAGCGCCCTGCGGGGACAGGTGGGAGCTTGCTTGGCAAGGAGGGTGGGGTTGGAGGAGGGCATGGCCTAGAGGCAGCGCTGGCCCTTCCCCTCCCTCTCAGGGCCCAGGGCGCATCCACCTCTTCCGAGGACACTGGGGACACGGCCGCACCTGTGCCTCCCGCGTAGTGTCTGAAGGTTCCTTTCCCGCCAGTGGTGCTGCGGAGTTTGTTCACGAGTCCATCTGTGGCTGCTCGAAGGAGCCTCGAGAGGAAATCCACCTGCTCCCTCTCACGGTGGCCTGTGTAGATTCCGCTCCGAGGGGACCCCCGAGTTCTGTGTTCAAGCAGCATTTCCTCAGGTGTGCCGGGAGTCAGGGCCACAACACCGTCTGCTCACTAGCACCCTCCTGCGGTCGGAGCACTGCCCGCTGCCCGAGGCTTGCGCACAGCTGGAGGAGCTGCCACGCCAGAGCTCGCGCCCTGCGGGGAGCGCTGATCGGCCCCGCGCCCGCTGGCCAGGCGGGGCAGAGCCGCCCAGGCCTGATGGTGGTCCCGCGGCCGGCGCGGGCAGCTCCTGGGAGGGGTTCTCTTCTTCCTGTGTGTCCCCAGCCATCTCCCCACTGCCCTTGCCACATCCTTGCTCACACGGCCGGCTTGGGACGAGACGCCACTGGGGGCTGGCACAGCGATGGGCTGATGCTGTGGCCATCAGGGTACCCTGATCTGGGGTCACGTGGGGCAGGCTCCCTGAACCTCAAAACACGGCCGTTCAGTGCAGGTCGCAGTGTGTCCGAGGGCAGCTCGCCCTGGCAACCCCCAGCGGCCACGGCTGTCAGCCGCTTTCACCCTACGAAGACTGCCAGCGGGGCGGCCCCAGCAGCGTTGCAGAGCCGTGCTCCAGGCGGCAGTCACCAGGGCAGGCGCGGCGTGCCACTCTTGGGAAGCAGGTCTGAACGGCGGCGTGTTGCAGAAGGGAACATGGGATGGTGAGCCCGTTCCTGGAAGGCTCTGTCCTTTGAGGGCAGTGTTGGAGTTCAGCCTGCAGCCGTGCAGGGGGCTGGACCTTCACTGGCGGGCCTTCTTGTTCCTTATTTTAGTTCAGAAGTAAGTCTATTATTTTAAAGGTCACGAATAGGAGAGGGCACAGGGCCACTCTCACAGTCACCTGAGAGAGGGCCCTGCGTCACAGCCGCCCCTGCCGGGAGGGCCTGGCCAGGCTGCGCCCTGGAAGGTCGCTGCGGGGGCGGTGCAGTGGGGACAGTGCTCCCTTGGCCTCCAGGCAGCAGCCTCCTTCCAGCAGGCTGTGGGCACTCCTTGCCTGTCCCTGTCGCAGGACGGCAGCTTCGGCTCTGGTCGTCTTCTGTGACTGGGCTTCTGGGTCGTTGTGATGTAGCCCTTCCCCCCTGTAGGAAGAGGAGAGCAGAGACACTTCCCTAGTGATTGTTGAAGCAAACTCATAGCTCTGAAGTGGAAACCAAAGAGAATAAAAGGGAAGAGCTGGAAACACCACCTTGTCCAGCTGTGTGCTGGTTCTGTTGGCCTCTGGGAACTCTGAGAAGCCCTCAGATGGCCGGTCTGGTGTCGCAGGCTGAGCACGGTGGGGCGAGGTGGCCAAGCTTGGGGCCAGTGCTTCACAGACTCTGTCTTGGCCAGCGCGAGCCTTTTCTCACAGCACCCCTTGGCAGCTTTTCCTCTCTGGGCCATAGCATGAAAGTTTCTCTGCAGAATAGAAATTACTAGACTGAGTCCTTTGGGCTTCACTGCGGTTATTGATACCACGTTCAGGTGGCTACCCCCAACAGCCATTCCTGATAAAAGCTTTGAAAAAGTTAGGGATAGCAGGAAACTTTCTAACCTCAAAAAGGCGATATATGAAAACCAACAGCTGACGTTAGTACATAATGGTAAGAGAATAAAAATGCTTTCTGCACAAGACAAGGACAGGCGTGAAGATCCTCCCTCAGCACTGCTACTCAGCGTTGTACCGGAAGTCCTAGCTAGTGAGAGCATTAAGACGAGAGAAAGAAATACAAGAGAGATTAGAAAGGAAGAAATAAAGCTGGCTTTGTTCACAGAGGGCGTGATTGTTTGTGTAGAAAAGCCCAGGCAATCTTCAAAAAACAAAAACAACAAACTTCCTGGGGCTGATACGTAATATAGCAAGGTCATCACATATAAGGTCAATATATGGAAGTCAGTTGTTCTCCTGTACACCAGCAATGAAAAATTGGAATTTGAAATGGAAAAAAAAAAAAAACCAATCACCCCCCAAAACCCCCCAAAAAACACATTTGTAGTACCATCCTCCAAAATGAAGTACTTTGTTCTAAATCTAACATAAAATGGACAGGATCTGCATTTGGAAAACTGTAAAGCACTGACAAAAGGAAACAAGGAAGATCTAAATAAACGGATCCATGGATTAAAAGGCTTAATATTAAGATTTCACTTTATCTAGACTAGATCTATAGTTTTAATATAATCACAATCAAAATCCCAGCAAGCTATTTTTTAGGTATTGGCAGACTGGCTCTGAAATTCATACCGAAAAGCACGACGGGGACTCTCCGCTACAGCACTGAAGGAGAGGTGCAGAGCTGGGGGACTTCCACCACCTGATTTCAAGATGACAGGAACGAAGGCAGCACGGTATTGTGCAAGGATAGGCATGTAGAAAATGGGGCGGAATTGAGCACCCAAAATAGACCCACGCAGACAGAGCCGGCCACCTTTTCACCACGGCCTGAAGGCGGTTCGCTGGAGAAGGGATAGGTTTTTCACCAATGCTGTGGAACAGTTGTGTGCCCGTGTGCAGAGCTGTGCACCAGCAGACACCTTACACTTCACAAAAATGGGCTCTGATCGGGTCAGATACCTTCATGTAAGATGTAAAGTTGTGAAACGCCTGGAAGGATGCAGGTAGGAACTTATGTGACCTTGGGTTTGGTGATGAGTTTTTTGATACAATATCAAAAGCATGATCCATGAAAGACAAAAATCGATAAATTGGATTTTATTAAAATTAAAAACTTTTGCTGTGTGAAAGAATTCTCAGAGACTGAAAACACAGGTTACCGACTGGTAAAAAAACATTTGCAATGATTCACATACCTGGTAAAGGATTTGTATCCAAAGTATTCAAAGGACTCTTAAAACTCAACAATAAGAACACAAGTTGTCTAGATGAAAATGAACAAAAGATCTGTACAGGCAATCCACCAAAGCAAGTACACAGATGGCAAGTAAGCACATGAAGAGATTCGATCTCAGCAGCATTTGTCATTAGGGAAATGCAAAGTAAAACCTCAGTGAGTTTCCACTACACACCTGTTAGAAAGGCTGAACTCCAGAAAACTGACACCACCATTTGCTGGTGATGATGTGGAGCCACAGCAGTTCTCCTTCACCGCTAGTGGAAATGCAAAATGGTGCGGCCACCGAGAGGGTGGCTTGGCCGTTTCATACAAAGCTGAACCTAGTTTTACTATACAGTTCAGCACTTGCACTCCCAGCTGGTCCTGCAGTAGGTGGATAACCTGTGGTACATCACTACGAGGGAATATTGTTCCGTGATGAAAAGGAATTACCCAGCAAGTCCTGCACGTACAACGATAAATTTTAAATGCATATTGCAAAGTGAAAGCAGCAACTCTGAAAAAGTTACTTGCTGTCTGATTCCATTTGTATGGTGATCTGGAAAGGGTGAACTATAGAGCCAGAAAACAGACCAGTGGTTGCTCGGAACTTGAGGAAAGGGAAGGAGGAAGCACGGGATTTTCTAGGATGGTGAAACTGTTCTGTGTGCTATTGTGGTGGTGGACTTGTGATGCTGCACACTTACCAAAACTCACAGAACTTCATAGCACAAGGGGTGACCCTCAATGCATGCAAATTTAAAAAATCAGGGGTTCTGGGGACCCCAAGATGGAATGCCTACTGTGGAAGAAGAGAAATCTGACTAAATGGCAAATCTGTGAGATTACCATTTCACAGGAGGAGGGGTGGAGAGGTGCTGACCTAAGTAGCTTTGGAAGTGAGTGGAGATGGTAAAACTGAAGGCAAAAGAAACTGCATGTGGCGCTGCACTCTAGCTGATGAAGTCGTGTGTCCCAGGGCTGCACACAGCAGTTCTGAACGTCCCTCTGCATGTCCACTGGGCTTGAGCAGCTACGGGAATAACTGATGGTGGGTGCTGGGGCCAGGCTTCTTCCTCTTGGAGTGGGCGGTTGCCGAAAAGCAAAGGGGGAGGCTAGAGTGACCCGTGACATGCCGCATTAGAGTTGGAGATGTTTTAGCTTAGCATAGATGCAGCTTCATCGGTACAAAAGTAGCTAAAGATGCACAGCTGTCTGGGTTAGTGCACACACTTTTCCAAGCACACCCAGCAGGCAGAGCTTGGTTCCCTAGGCCCTTCTCCCATGAAGGAGACTTGTGGGTCTTTGGAGAAACTGCGGATTCCAGGCCAGGGGCAGAGCTTCTGGGGCTGGGGCAAGATGAGCCTGGAGCTTACTGTAGTGCCAGGAGGACAGGAAGTGCTCAAAGCCCCAGAGAATGGGGCAAGTAGAAGGGACTCACGGGCCTCCTGGAAGAGCACCCAGTGGCCAAAACCAGAACTGCTGAACAACGGGAGTGACATGGTATCAGATGATCACCCAGAATGGAAAAGAAATACCCGTGAGTCTGTGCTGTTACTGTAAGTGGTGGGGTGACTGGCGGACTGACTGACAGGGAAGCACGGGCAGCTCTCCTGTGCAGAGCAGTTCCAAATGCTTCATGTAGCGTCGCCCCGCGAGGTTGAGCGTCGACGGCTGAGCCCTTGGGTGTGGGCTGCCCACAGCGGCTTCCTTCCCGAGAGAGCCATGTGGAAAGGCGTGGGGGAAAGCACGTCCCTCAGTGCGTCATCACAGGCAGCACAGCCCTGGTGAGTCACGTCCCCGTGCGTCAGCAGTCAGCTGTCCCTGGCGCCTGCCCTCGAGGGCCTCAGCTTCCCAGGGAGCCTGTGGGAGGGAGGCAATCAGTGGGCATTTGAGCCGGTCACAAAAGTGACACCCTCATTCCTGCTGGGAATGCCCCTCTCCGTCCTCTTGTACCTCACCAGACTGGAATCCTTCCTTAGGCTCTGGCCAAAGTCCTGCCTATGGGAGGCCCCAAGATGCCTGCCCCGTCAGGGCCCACGGCTGGAGCTGCCTGGGCTTCCTGCACGGCCCAGGGCTGTGCCACTCTCTGAGGGTGTGTTTAATCCTTATTTCTTTCCCAAGGCAATTGTTTTTAATCTTATGGACCTTGATTTGTGTAATTCCTCCATTTCTCTTCTTTGCATTGGCTACTGGGAACCTCATGGATACACTGCTAAAGATTACAATGTATGGAACTTTTAGGTATGGATTTTATGTCCACTGTAACTGTGCTTCAGCTGCCTTTTTTTTTTTTTAACATTTGTTACAATTGATGAAAACATATTGAAGCACTTTACTAACCATGGTCTATAGTTTACACTATGGTTTATGCTTTGCATCATACAATTTTATAGATTTTGTCAAATGCATAATGGCCTATATCTGTCATTGCAGTATCTTGCAGAATAATTTCACTGTCCCAAAAATGCCCCATCTTGCACCTATTCTTCCCCCTCCCTCCCGTAATAACCTCTAGTAACCATTGTTTGTTTGTTTATTTCAGGAGGTACCAGGGATTGAACCTGGGCCTCGTACATGGGAAGCAAGTGCTCAACCACTGCTCCCCAACCACTGCCTTTATATTAATGTTACAAGTTCTTCCATTGCTAGAATAATCATAATTCTATTTTAGTTCATGGTTGCACCCCCCCACCGTTGCCCCCCCCCACTCCTTATGTTTGTTGATTCCTCAATCTTGAGGATTTTGGGATAGTGATGCTGACTCTGCTTCTGATGGAGATGGGGCTTAGATGTCATTGCCAGATGGATGGAACTGTCTTGCTTGCAGTTGTAGATAGTCTCTGTTTTCTGGAATGGCCGTTGTCCATCGTCATCCTTTTTGTTAGTTGTCCTGGGTGAGTAGGTGTTGGCTACAACTCTGTTGAGATTCAGGGTTCAACAGGCATATGAAAAGCCAGAAGATTTAAAATTTAAATAGAATTAAAAACTAGATCTCCCAATCCAGAAAACCTCTCCATAAAGGTAGAAGAGAAAGAAAAACAATTTGATTATTAAGTCAGCATTAAACCAGAATGCGATGTGTCACAGGCAGTCTGCAAAGACATTGCAGAGGCAGAGTGAGCTCCCCTCGTGTGGCTGAGCAGATGCTGCCCACTGCAGGCCCCGTGCAGGATTTCAGAGGTGGATGCACAGTTTGGGGCTTCGGCTCCACCCCCACACCCCTCACCCCCGAGAAGTTACACTCATCTCTTCCCAGGAAACCAGGAGGTGGATTAGAGACTGGATACTGGAGGGTAGAAACCGCAAAGTGAGCTTCCTTGATGACATTACAAAGACAGAGGCCTTCCTGCCTGGTGAGATTGCTGGGAGACCTTTCTACCTCTTAACAGGACAAAGAAGAGAACTGAGCAGTCCAGTGTTGTAAAGTAGATGTAAAGAGGGAGCGGGAAGGGAACGTCTCTCCCGACGTCCAGCAGGGAGAATTAGGCCCTTCATGACTACCTTAGGTTTGCATTTGCAGACGTCTGGAGAGAAAGTGCCCTGCGGTCCCCTGGCCCTCACCCCCACCGCCTGTCCTGCCTCCTCCCTGTCCCGCTCCTGTCCTAGCTGCCTGGGGGCCATGGCAGGCCTGGGGCACCCTGGACACTGCCCTCTCCCCGTCTCCATGCCATCCCCATGTCCTAGGATCTGTCTTTCCTGGCTGGCAGGGGTGAAGCTTACATGGAGCAAGGAAGTTCAGGCACTCCACACAGGCCAGCTGTGGGGCCTCATGGTGGGCGTTGACCTTGTCATTGTCACTCTGTCCCTTCTTTGCCCTGGCCGAGTCTGCCTTGGTGTCTCCCGAGTGAATGATTGGGACTCGAGCTTTTCTCCCCTATCCTCACGTGGAACAGCTCTATGCTGGGGGGTCAGCACTGTCCCATTCCGTGTTCTCTGGTGACGCTGGCATCCAGAGGGTTGTCTCTAGGCACACGTGGCTGGGTAGCCTGGCAAATGCGCTGCAGGACTGAGGAGCTTCCTTTAACTTTATGGGTGGAGACTGGCTTCCGTACTGGGGGTGCAGTTCTGGGGCATGGAGTCCACAGGGCTGTTTGCTGGGGAGGACAGTGCTGGCCTGGAGGTGCCTGGCAGTGGGCAGCAATATGGCGGCTGTTTTTGTTTGCCAAAGGCTGCCAATGCAGAAATACCAGAAACGGTTTGGCTTTTATAAAGAGAACGTATTTGGGGTGAAAACTTACAGTTCTGAGGCTGTGACAGTGTCCAAATCAAGGCATAATCAGAGATGTGTTCTCACCAAAGTCAGCCACTGGTGGTCCTGGAGTCCCCCACATGGCAAGGCAAGATGGCGGGTCTACCAGTCTCTCGCTTTCCCCTGGAGCCCAGCTGTGGGTGATCAGGCATTGCTCCCTGGGCCTCGTCTCCTTAAGCCTCTTGGCTTCTGTTTTTCTTGGGCTGTAGGCAAACCTGGAGTCCTCTCTCTCACATGGCAGGGTCAAAATGGCAAGACTCTTTCTGTGTCTCTTTTCTTTCTCTGTGTTCTCAGTTTATGTAAGACCCAGCAAGAGGGCAGAGATCCCACCTGGGTCAAGCCTCACTGATGGAGTCCAGCCCAAAGCCCTAAAACAATCTAATCATGTGATCTAATCAAGGTCCCTTAACTGGATTTAGTGCAATCACAGGCCCCAACCCAAAGGAATGTGTTAGTTCAAGAATATACTCTTTCCTGGGATTAACAAAATTCAAACTGTCAAGTGGTCATTGATGGCCATGGATAGGTGCCTCAGTGGGGTGGGTGGGGGCTGGACTCAGTCCAGATTGAGGTGAAGAGAGAGGAAACAGTGCCAGGGGACTTCCGAGAAGTGTGGCTGTAAAGGGAGATGGGTAGAAAGGGGGTGAGGGAGGTAGACCCTGAGCTTCTTGAAGCTAATGGGGAGGGAGGTGAAGATGACCAGGAAGTGTGGTAGGCTTGTGGTTCAGAGAAGGCCTGGGTCAGTGCCAAGGTCACGCCTTCTCACTGCACCCTGGGTGTGGCCGTGAGTCTGGCTCAGCAGCGGGTGTTCAGAGGGACATGCGTGGCATGGAGCATGAAATCCAGGAGCTTCCCCTGGGGTACACTCGGGGGCAGTGGAGCTGACAGCGGAGGAGGCCGTTTCCTTCTGGAGCATCCACCACCCTCACTGCTTTGTTTACGGGTTTATTTTATTTTATTTTATTTTTTAGTACATTAAAAATACTTTAGATTATATAAATGTTACATAAAAAATATAGGGGATTCCCATATGCCCCACTTCCTCCCCCTCTCTCCCACATTAACAATACCTTCATTAGTGTGGTTCATTTGTTACAATTGATGAGCACATATGGAAGCATTGCTGCTAACCATGGCCTATAGTTTACATTACAGTTTACACTCTGTCCCGCACAATTTTGTAAGTTATGATAAAATATGTAATGGCCTGTATCCATCGTTGCAATGTCATTCAATACAATTCCAATGTCCCCAAAATGCCTTTATACACCTTTTTTCCCTCTTCCTCCCCTCAGAACCTCCAGTGGCCGCTACCTCCACATCAGTGATAAAAGTTCTTTCATTGCTAGAATAACAATAAGTCAATAGTAGAATAACAGTAAGTCTACTCTAGTCCATCATTCATTCCCCAATCCCGAGGATGGTGCTGTCCACTCTGCCTCTAATTGAGAGGGGTCTTAGATCCCATGGGGCAGATGGACGGAATTATCTTGCTTGCAGTTGTGACTCTCTCTCTTCCTTGGAATGGGCATTGTCCATCATCATCTCCTTTTTAGTTGTTCTGGGTGACTCCAATGAACTGGAGAGAAGGTGTTGCAACTCTGCTGAGATTCAGGGTCCAAGTGGCACATGGACAGCCCAAAGATTTAAGTCTCTTGGACATATACCTATCGAATATAGTACTAACTATAGTTTCAAATAAAAGAGACAGAAGAGCCATGGGATTATTACCAAGAGCCATCTAGCGACACATCTGGAAAAAAGACCTTGAACAAAAGGGGGAGAGGGTAAATACAAATGAGATTTTATAGCTAAGAGATTTCAAAGTGAGTTGGGCGGTCATTCCAGAGAATATGCTTATGCACGTCCCAGCAGGAGCTCATTGACTGCCACAGTAACTATTGCCTCAAATCGGGCTCCTGAGGGCTCTGGAGTCATCCAGACACTATAGACAGGGCAGACAGCTCAGGAGTTTGGCATCCTATCAGCAGGCCCTACTTTGGAATTTACACTTTCCAGTGTGACAGAGTTGGACTCATTTGTGGTTCCCTACACATGACTCTTCTGCTCCTTCTATTTGAACCTATATTTAGTACTAGACCTGGTATGCAAGTGTCCTAGAGACTTAAATCTTTGAGGGGAACCACATTAGGCACAAAGATATGGAAGTTAAACAGCATACTCTTAGACAATCAGTGGGTCAAGGAGAAAATTGCAAAAAAAAAAAATCAGCAACTACCTTGAAATGAATGAAAATGACAACACAACATATCAAAATCTATGGGATGCAGCAAAAGTAGTGCTGAGAGGGAAATTTATAGTCATAAATGCCTATATTAAAAAAGAAGAAAGAGCTAAATTCAAAGACCTAACTTCACACCTGGAGGAATTGGAAAAAGAACAACAAACTAATCCCAAAGCAAGTAGAAAGAAGGAAATAACAAAGATTAGAGCAGAGTTGAGAGAAATTGAAAATAAGAAAGCACTAGAAAAAATAACGCCAAAAGCTTTTTCTTTGAGAAGATTCATAAAATTGACAAACCCTTAGCTAGACTAATGAAAAAAAAGAGAGAAGATGCAAATACATAAACAAGAAACAAGGAGGGGGATATCACCACTGACCCCACAAAAATGAAAAGTATCATAAGGATACTTTGAAAAATTAAATGCCAACAAGATGGATAACTTAGAGGAAATGAACAAATTCCTAGAAACACAGAAGCAGCCTACATTGGCGAAAGAAGAAATTGATGAACTCAACAGACCAACCACAAGTAACGAGATTGAATCAGTCATCAAAAACCTCCCAGCTAAGACGAGCCCAGGACCAGATGGCTTCTCAGGTGAATGCTACCAAACATTCTGGAAAGAACTAACACCAATCCTGCTTAAGCTCTTCCAAAAAAAGAGAAGTGGAGGATACGGGCTGCTGTTAAAGAGGCCCCTCTTCTCCGTGCTGGAGCCTCCGCGGCGTCTCCGGTACACGAGTGGCCCTGAGGAGAGCCTCCAGGTGACGAGGCCTTCCGTACGCTCCTCTCTAGTGCGTGCAGAAGGCCACGGGAATGGTGACCACCACGCCGCCGCTGCCTGTGCTCCCGGGTGTCTTCAGTCACTGTTTCTCGCACGGGGCTTGTCGTTCGTCCCAGGAGGTGGCGTGGGGAGCTGTCACTCTGCTTTCCGTTCTCGTCCCTTATGTACCTCCCCGCCTCTTCAGCGAGGCTGAGCTCCTGAGAGCAGGGCCACCGTGCACCTGTGTGAGGGTGGCTCCCACACTCCTCCGTGCTGGCGTCAGAACAGGTGAGCTAGTCAGACGCCCCGGCCAGGGCCTCGTCTGCGCTGCACCGTCATAGCCGCTGCCCTGTGGGTGGCGCAGGTGCCTCTTCCCTGGGACGGGAGCCCATGCGTGCTCATTCCTTGTTTAGCCTGATGGGGTGAGACCTTCCCCGGAATGGCGTTGACTGTGGGTCTCAGCTGGCAGCGTCAGGCCATGCCGTGGTAGTCCACTTGTAATCAGGAGAGCAAGGTCCTTCTGCTAATAGTTTTCTGAGCCCAAAGGAGGCATACCTGGCGATGACACGTATCTGTCTGACCATCCGGCCGTCTATCGAGCCATCACCTGCCCCCTCACCCTTCTGCCCACCTGTCCACACACCTGTCCATCTGTCCGTCCACCCCTCATCCATCCTCTAAAATCTGCACTCCTGGTCTGTGTGAGGCCCCGGCTGGGACCTGGGCCTCACGGTGTGTGTGGAAGCTCCCTGAGCCCTGGGACCCACGGCCTGGCATGGGAGGTGGGCACCTAACAATTTTCCCCTTGTAGGCGGCGTGGCGACAGAGGTGAGGTGACGGGGTTGGTGCTGGGGCTCGGGCAGGCGCCCCTTTCCTCCCAGGGGGTGTGTTTCAGCGGACCTTGAAGCCGAGCTGGCATTCGCCAGGTGGCAGCAGGTCAGAGGGGAATGCTGGAATGCAGGCTTCGGGATGGCAGGGGCCTGGCATCAGGATGGGACTGGAACAGAGCAGGGCTCAGGAAGTTCCTGCCAGTGGACGAGGATGAGGGGGAAGGGTTCCAGGCCGGGGGGAGGTGGCACAGGGCGCTGCATGAGGCCTGGCAGGGTCTTGGGTACTGGGCAGTGCCGGAGCAGCTGGGCTCTGCTGGGCTGCCCAGGGGCTGCCCGTGAGGTTGTCATGTGCTTGCTTTTCATCTGGGGGGACCCCACCGGCCAGGCAAGCCTGCCCCTTCCTGCCATGGGCCCTCGCCACCGTCCTGGGTGCCAAGGATCCTGACCCTGTGGAGACACAGTGGCAGGAGAGCATGGTGGGGGCAGGGTCCCTGGAGAGGTGACAGGAGGCCAGCTGGCTGCAGGGGGTCCCTGCATGGAGTCGGAGGCCCCGGGTGAGGCACGTGGGGGGCAGGAGCCTAGGAAGCACCGTGCATTGTTCCCCAGGCGGAAGCCTCGAGCGTATCCTTGAGCAAGTCTGGAGCCAGCGGCCATGGCTTGGAGGCTGCCCTGGACGGAGCCCTGCAGCGGGCGGGCGGAGCTGGCTCCTTGGCTTGGGTGCTGCCGCGGGGGGAGGGAGGCGGGCTGTCCTGCCTTTGGGCCGCCTGTGGTCCTCTGAGACGTGTGGACAGGCCCGTTTCCTCTCGTGAAGGCCGGGGTCCTGGAGCCCGAGGTGTGCGTACGTTTGTGGCACCCCTGCGCCTGCAGCACCGGCGCAGGGCGTGGTCCCTGGTGACGTGGTGGCTCCCGGTCCCTGATCCATAGGAGCCGTGCCCGTGCTGTGCCGGGAGGGTGGGGCCCGGAGTGGCGTCCCCGCCCAGCACTGTCCTGGGGAGTGCGGCTGACTGAGGCCCTCAGCTCCTGGATGCCAGCTCCTCAGGAAGGCGCCAAGGCCCGGGTGGGAGCTGCACTCAAGGAGTCTGCATGTCGGTGGGCAGTGCCCTGGAGTCGGGGTCCACCTGGGGTGTGGCAGGGAGGCCTCCGCCGGCGGGGCCGGCTGCTGCACCCCGTGTGCCCAGGTGAAGGCCACCGTCACTCCTGGGCCTCGTTTCCCAGCCAATCAGGAGGCATTGGCTGGGTGGATTGTGTTAGTCTCATGGAAGTGGAGAAGCAGGGCTCCTTGCAGCATCTTTTGCCGTGAGCCCTTTAGGGTTTGCGGCACCAGCTCTTCGTTCCAGCCCCCTAGAGAGGCAGGCACAGATCCCTGGCAGCTGGGGAAGGGGCTGGACATGAGAAGGTTCTGCAGGGCTCAGCGGCTGCGGGTCAGTTCCCAGGAGGCAGCTGGAAGAGGGGGTATCTGCTGCTTCAGAGTGGCAATAACATGACTTCCCTGGGGATCTACAGGCCGTAAGTGGAGGACTATGGCTTGCCTGCTTCCCGTTTCAACCACAGTGGTTTTAGGAGAGCTTATTTGGGGCGAGGAGAGGCTGGCTCCTTCCCTGGCCGGCCTGCTTCCCTCTAGCATGCTGGCCTGGGTGAGTTAGGGCCAGAGGCCTGTGGCGAGTGCTTCCTGGGAAGAGGTGACTCTCTAGGTGAGGGCTGGAGGCCTGTCACCGCCCAGACTTCAGTGCCATGGGGTGGCAGCCAGAAGGCGGAATGGTTCTTACAGCAAGGACACGCAGTAGTGTTGGTTTCTAAATTGATGGCAGATGAAATATTTGTTATTTCTTAGAAGATACTTGATGTGTCACTGAAAACTGCAGCGGCCTGGATCCTCGTGGCTGCCCATTGGGATGCCGTGGAAAGTGGGGGTTGGACTGGCAGTCACACTCTGCCCCGGGCTCCAGAAGGTCTCAGCAGAACAGGTTTCTCCAGGAGCGCCAAGGAGTCCACTCCTGGCCTGAAGGTGAGGCCTTCCAGGTTTCCCAGGTGTCCAGGTGGCTCCCCGTTGCTGTCAGCAGAGGTGTGGAGGGCTCTGCTGCAGGTGAGGCGGTCGACCAGCCTGAACACATTTCTTTGTATGTGCACCAAAGCAGACAAGAATTCTTAGCTAATTCGGAGTTGAATTTAATGATAATGACATTTTCTAAGAAGATTAAGGAATTCTTTTTTAATAGTGAAAACACACACGAAACAAAGCTCCATTGTTAGCAAGTGAGCTTTTTGAAGAATCTTTGTTTCCATTTTATTCATTTATTGGTTATCAGTTGCTTGAGTACTGGGGCCAGTGATTGAACCCAGGACCTCGCAGGCGGGAAGCTGACGCTCAACCACTGGGCCACATCAGCTCCCCCGAGCCTGTTCTCTCATTTGTTTGCTTGTTGGATTTTTGCTTTTTAAAGGAGGCACTGGGGACTGAACCCGGGACCTCCCGTGTGGGAAGCAGGAGCTCGACCACTTGAGCCAGTTGCCTTTTGAGGGCCTCCCACGTGCCAGGGCTGGCCCCAGGCTTGTGTTGCTGCCGCTGTTTGCTCCACCCTGGTGCCAGGAGGAGGGCAGAGCGGGGTCCACGAGGCTTTGCCCCCTGCAGCGCCTGCTCTGTACGTACCCAGCACAGCCTTGAGCCCGCTACGAAAACACCTGGAAGGAGCACTGTCCGCATGAGGGGAAGAAACGGATACACGAAGAATAGTAATTATGGATACACGTTACGTAAGAGCAGTGCCCTTTTAGGAAAATGATTAAACCATGTCTTCACGGCCAGTGGTCCAACGAAATGGCATGTGGCACGTGCTGGGTGCTGGGAAGAGGAGGGCTGGGTGACGTGCTGCTCTCCAGGAGCCTGCCGGTCACCTGGCCAGCCCCCAGTGGGAGCTGAGCACTTAGCATGAGCGGGAGAAACGGATGCAGGGCCGGCCCCGGGCAGGCGAGGGGAGCAGGTTTCAGAGGGTGCAGAGGGCCCCCAGCAGACCATCTCCTGCACTGACAGGTAGTTACAAACCGCCAGCTTGTGGGGTGTAGAGTTGAAGCAAAGTGTGGGTGGGGGCTGCAGGTGGGAGGGCAGGAGCTCCACGGTGAGTCTGGACGCTGGGCACTAGCAGAGGCCTTCAGAGGACGTGGCCCCCTGGAGTACCTCCCTGTATGCCCTGAACCACCTGCAGCTCCACATCCACGTGGCACGGCGCCTCCCCCCTCTCCCACCTGTGCTTGTGCACTGCCCTTGCTTTTGCTCGGGGGCTATTTTTGTGCAAAATCTGCCCTGGTTCTCCTTGTTCGGTTGCCCCAGCAGGACTACCGGGGAGCACTGGCTCTCCCCCAGCCTGGCTGCTGAGGGGTAGTGGCTTAGTCTTTCTGTTGCCGCTTGCGCAGACCATGTGGATTTGACTTCCTCTTCACGAAGGGATTGACAGCAAAAGTACAACTTGCCCACCTGCCCCTTAGTAAAAGGGTAGACTTCTTTCAGCTGGAAAGATGAAAGTAAGCAGAGAAAAAGAGCAGCGGGGGGTCCCAGCAGAGGCTCGTGTTCCGCTGCCCTCACAGCGGCTGTGGCCTCGCTGGAAGGCGGCTCCCAGCACGCAGGCCCCCGGCAAGATGGGGAGCTGTGGCGCTAAGGCTTCCCCAGCACGGGAGGCGCCACTCAGGCCCTGTCGGCAGAGGAGGACGTGGCCCCTCAGGGCTGCCGTGGCGGGTGTGCTGTGGGGGCAGCAGATTGTGCAGGGCGTGGGGCACGAGGCCTGGGTGCCAGCGCACCGGCCACTCTGTGCCCAGAGTGCCACATCATCCCCTGGATTGAGCTGCAGAGATAGCATTGCAGACAGGGCAGAGGGCAGGGCTAACTTGGCAACTCCATGCCTGTCCCTGCACCCTGGGGTGCCTCCCTCCACCCCTGGCCCCCTGAGCCCATGCCCTTCTCCTGTGCCCCTGAAGCCTCCACATGCTTCGCCCCACGCTCCCCGCTCATGGCGCATGGAAATCGCTGTATCCCCACCTGTCCCCTCAATCGATGGAGGCCCTGAGTGGGATGGGGGCTCTGACTTACGGTAGCCCAGTGCGGGGGCTGGCGCCGCCACGTCAGGGGGTGGGCCGCCCTGCGCCGGGGGTGCCGGGTCCCTAAGCAGAGAGCTAGCCGAGGAGGCTGCACGGGGCATGGTGTGCTTCACGTCTGACCACGCTGCCCGCCCGCAGGGGCCCTTGATTTATAGATGTCCTTTGCAGGTCCAGCCGGGTTTATGTGCTCTGGAAGAAATTCAACAGGCAAAAGTTAACCTAAGAATTGCTTTCAGGAGCTCAACCTGGTGTGTCCCAAGTGTGGGCAAGTATTCTCCAGGGTCCCAGTCCATTTCCCGTGACCTTCAGTTCATGACCCTGACGATGAGACAGGGTAACTTCCCTGGCCTGGCGTGGCCACTCCAGGCCGGGTGGAGTGGGCGTTTTGGAAGTGCAGGGAGAGCCCTGGGCCAGCCGCTGATCCCCTTTCACTGCTCCTTACGGTTCCTAACGCTGGCCTGGCCCTGTGGCAAAGCTCCTTGGGCTTGATCATGCACTGCACAGGCTGGTGGGAGGGGGAAGGCCGGGCGGCAGGTCTTGCCTCATCGCCCAGGGCTCCGAATCCGCCTGGGAGTGCTCACAGAGAGGAGGGGCCAGTGTGCGGGGGGCAGTCGGGATGGCCAGAGAGAGGCGGGCCTGCCGGGAGGGCCACTCGGGAGAAACAGTGTCCCCAAGCTCCTTGAGGGAGGGGCCTTGCCCAGGCCTCTTCCGCTGCATGGCAGACCCCCCTGGGGACTCCTGGGAAAGCCAGGTGCCCTTCTAGACAGGCTGCAGAGTGGAGCGTGCCGAGGCGGGGAGCGCCAGCTTTGCCGTCCCGGGCTTGGGCGGGCAGACTCAGGGCTGGGACGCTGGCCCTCCCTGCAGCACCCGTGCCCAGGCTGAGCCGCTCGGCCCCGTGAGACGCACGTCAGGAAGGCTGAGTGCCCACCCGTCCACTCCCCCATGGTACTTTAGGTAAAAAAAAAAAAAAAAAAAAAAAAAAAAAAAAAAGCCGACAACCAAAGATTCCTTTTCTTGTTGCTGCACATAACAGCGATGCACCCCGGTGCCTGGGCCGTCACCCCTGGTCATGGAAAGCTCGCCCTGCTCTCCAGCTGGGAGCTGCCTCTGGGCGCCCAGGGCTCCAAGGTGCCTGCCAGTTCCTTTTGTGTTTCCTCATGCTCTGAACCTGACTCGTTAAGGAGTCAGGATGTGCTTCTTTTAATTAAGTTTCACAAAGAATAAATGTGAACTCTACAAGTATCTCTAATTTCTTCCCAGCAGTTGACAGCGTTTTTTGAGAAACGTGCTGCTCATTTTAATCACCCTGACTGTGGAGAGGCGATTTCTAAAGGATCTATCAATGTTTTTTTTTAAATGAGAGGAGTCTTAAATATAAATTAAGGGTTTCTTGTGTCTCAATTTGGCTTTTCACCAACATCAGTGAGAAGTTAAAAGTCCCAGTTCCGCCTTCACAGTTGTGACGTCGCAGACGCGCTTCCACCTGCCGGCCTCTGCCCAGAGCAGATGGGCCGGGACCCTCGCCGGGGCTCTCCTGGCTTGTGAGCAGGGAAGCCGGGCCTCGTTCCCTCCTCCTCCTCCTGCCCTGCCCCTGGGTTCCTAGACACAGCAAGGCCTTCAGTGCCAAGGGCTGCGAGGGCAGCGCTGGAGGGTGGGGTGGGCAGAAGGATCAGCCCCCTGTTTCCCACCTCCTTGGAGGGTGGGCCGGGTGGGTTACCCTCGGTTTCCCACCCCGCTCTAGGAGGTTGGTAGCTGAGAGGCCCTTAGCGTCTGCCTCTCCCTGTGCACCCAGTTCTGGGTGGCAGTGCCAAGGCCTGCCCACAGCACTTCTGCCCAGCACTGGGTCTGGGGCAGAAGCCAGTCTTCCTGGCTCCTGGTCTTACCTCTCGTTCCTGGCACTGGGAAGTGGCTAGTTGAGCTGTTCTTGAGCAAATGTGTTTAGGTAACTGAGGCAAGGAGACTGGTGGTCTCCCCTGTCCCTTCGATTCTGAGTCCCTTGGCCAGCCCCCTTTTTGGGGTGGTGAGTGGGTCCTGCGTCCCACCTTGGCCACCCTGAGCTTAGGACCTCGCACATCTTGGGGGGAAGTGCAGTGGACAGCTGGATGTGTGCTGCCAGGGACGTGGAACCTCCGTCTGTGACTTGCGCTGCCCTCACCGCATGTTTTGGGTGCTCCAAGCAAGCCGATGGAAAGCAGCACGCTTATCGAGGACAGCTACAGACTTCGTGAAAAAACTCACGGTTGCACCATGCCAGCATTTTGGTGACTAAGCCACTGACAGTGAAGCAAACTGAGGTATCGCTTAAAGCACAGCTCACTGCTTGAAGGGTCGGTGGCTTCGTTGAAGAGGAAGACACAATGCGTGAGGACAACGGCCGAGTGACCTCACACTCATGGCAGGACCCCGTGAGGGGCCTGGGTCCTCAGGTGGGCAGCAGGACACTGTGAGGGGCCTGCGTCCTTAGGTGGGTAGCAGAGGTGCGGCGGACACTCCCAGGACGAGCTGCCCCCGGGCCCGCGTGCCAGGCCTTGCCAGTGCCCCTCAGGGCTGGGGAAGGTGGGGAGCTCACTGCGGCTCCCCTAAAAGCCCCAAATGGGCTAGGCCCAGGCCCAGCGTAGAGCAGCTCACCCAAGGGGCGCACAGGCCTCTCTTGGTGCTCCCGCGGCCGCAGAAGGCGCAGCCAGGCCTACCCAGGGCCTGGGGAGTGCAGTACCTACCTGCCAGGACATTGTCTAGAAGGAGGGAAGCAGTTCTGATGGAGAGTTCCTGGTCCTATCTGAACCTGGCTTTCGGGGTCTTGCCTGGGGCTTCTCAGAAGCCTTTGGCGTCTCTCGGGGGACAAGGACGCCCCTGGTCCTGCGGTGGGGCTGGGCCCAGGTGTGCCGAGCGCTCTGCCCCCCCCCCGCCCCCCGGCCCAGCATGTCACTTGCTGGTTTCTTCGCCCATTTTTATGTGATACTTGTGTCTGGGTAAGGAGTGGCAGGTCTTTCCTTAACGGGGAGTGATTCCCGCAGGCCCTCAGGCTGTGTGGGTACGTAGGGCTTGCCTCGCCTAATACTGGTTCTTTTTAAAGTCTCATTTTAATCATCTGTCTCTCTTTCTGGGACTTTAGAGATAGAAGAAAACCATCGTAATGGGAATTCTGGCGCCTTGTTTTTAGATTCATAAAACCTTCCTCTTCCTCTCTTCACCCTGGTAACAAAGAGGAAGGCCGTGTGCCCCGAGAGGTGGGTGAGAGCTCACAGAGGGCAGGGTGGTCCCTGCCTTTCTCAGCACCTCCCTCTGTGTCTGCACCGTGAGCTGCCATAGGACCTGGGTGCCCTGAGCAGTGAGTGGGGTGGAGAAGGGGCCACGGCCTCAGCTGCTGGGGTGGCAGGCCGAGGCTGGGCGTGGTGCCGAAGCCTCGGGAAAGGCCCACGTTTGACAGAAATGAAGAACACGAGCACACAGTGGGGCTCTGCTCATCCTCCGACCTGCCAGCCCTGCTGTCTTTGTACACACATCCCTTTGTCCATCTTCCTGTCCATCCGCCGTTCATGCATGATGCTTTGAGTATCTGGACCAGTCCAGGTGTGCTTGCTGGAAGCATCAGGACAGGTGAGAAATGCCCCCCACCTTGGGGGAGCCATCAGGCCAGGGAGGGCCCCGGAGCAGACACGGCTCTCCTGAGTCAGAGGTGCTGGTAGGACGGTGGGGGTGGGGGGGGCGCAGGGGTGCCTGATGCTGGGCCACAGGTGGGCTCTGGCTTCCTTCCTCCTCGGTGGGCCTCACAGGACACAGGGCCCTTTTCGGGCCAGGCCTGCTGTGGGCATCCCTGGCCTCGGGCGGCCCCTCTGGGAGAGTACCAGCCCTGCCCCCCCCCCCCCGGGAGGGGGCCAGCACTGCCGGGTAGGGTGGGCAACGCGTGGATGGTCCCCAGAGGTTTGCCCTGAGGTCAGCACAGCGGGGGCCGGGGCCAAGGTGTCGGCTTCGCCGCAGCCTCAGCCCTTGGCCGCCTGGCGCAGAGCTGCTGCCTTAGCTGGAGGACCGTTCCCAGGGCATTTCGTCAAGTGGACCACCCAGCGTCCCTGTAACACCTCCGCCAGGCGGGGCCAGACACTGGGGCTGCTGTAGCCCCGGAATCCTGTTGGTAATTGATGAAGATCTGTGGAAATGGATATGCTTGTGTCCTCTCTAACGAGCTAACAACTTCATGCTGAAATCTCAGCAGTGCTATTGTTTAGAAGAAAAGGAGACATGCAAATGAGGCCGGGCTGCGATTGTGCTGCGAACAATGCCGCAGCCTCTTTATTGTACCCATTAATTAATTCACCATCAGCCAGTTTCCCTGGGAATGAACTGGAAAAATAATTAAAATGATACATGAGGTAAGGAGTTTAGAAATTCAAAAGGTGAAGGCAAGAATTAGTTTAATACATAATTAGACATATTATTTGTGGTTGCACATTTGTTTAAACGTGGTTCACTGAGGCAATAGGCTCCTATTTTTAGTCCTGGATAGTTAATACTGTTTGGGACTGTTTTTCAACTCATAAAGGCTCATAAATTTTCTTAATAACATTAAGTGGCTAATTATATTGTATATTGTTAAAATAACTCCTATTGCAAAATCTAATAATACGACAAAAGTTGCAAAAGTAAGTTTTTAAAGGAGTTAATTTGACTAAATCACCAACTGAAATTTTTGGTGTTTAGACCAAACTGAAATCGTTTCAGCAAAGAATCTGCAGGTTCACATGTATTTTTGTTGCAAATGTGATTCTAGCTATTAACCTTGACAATCAAGCTTTTGACTGAGTGGCCCGAATGGAAAATCTCCCGTCTGGAGCCCTGCACAGGGCTCTTGGGGCAGTTACATCTCAACAGAGCACTTACCCATGCACCGACTCTCCCTGCGCTGTCAGCCCCTCTCCTGCGGGTGCGCCTGCCAGGCTTGATGAACATGCTGGTTCCGTCTTTGCTGGGTGTCGGCGCACTTGAATCCCACCAGGTCTGCAGGCCTGGTGAGCGTTGCTGGCAGTGCTGCCCAATGTAACGGCCCCGCGTCCCGGGGAGCCAGAGCCTGCTGGACCATTCCTCTCTTGCTCCCTTGGGCCGTTGTCCGTGATTCCCTAGTGTTAGGCATTATACCCTTAAGACAGCCAGTAATCCCATTTCCCTTGCCCTTTTCTTTGTTTCAACCAGGGAAGGGAAGGCAGCCAGTCCAGGGGGTGCCGTCACCACCGAGCTGGGGTTCCGTGCCAAGGGGCACGGCTGTGAGACAGCGTAGGACATGAGTCACTGTGAGTCCTGCCCAGGAGCCAGGAAGCGTGGCTCTTTAAATTCCTGCTCCCCTTCATCAGTGGCTCGGGACCACGCTCAGGGCTGTCGACTCTCCGGGCTCTGGACTGTTCTCAGGGCTGTCGACTCTCCGGGCT
>JAKSZT010000088.1:4038720-4050466 GCA_026826555.1 Tolypeutes matacus | reverse complement strand
CTCCGGGCTCTGGGATGTTCTCAGGCCTTCGACTCTCTGGGCTCTGGAATGTTCTCAGGGCTGATGACTCTCCGGGCTCTGGGATGTTCTCAGGGCTGATGACTCTCCAGGCTCTGGGATGTTCTCAGGCTGTCGACTTTCCGGGCTCTGGCCCAGAGAAAGCCCTCGGCCTGCAGGCCGAGTCGCAAGTGTTTGCGGGGAGACCCGACTGGCTTGTACAGGAACGGTGAGTACCAAGGGGACGTGGGGAAGGCCTGCACAGGCTGCTACATTCTGCAAGCCTGAAATTTCTCTCAAGTCTCCTAATTCATCATAAAAATTCATGCTAACTTTGCCGGTAGTTCCATTATAATCTTCAGGTTAAAATGATGCTCCGGGAATAGGAACCATTTTTACCTTGTGGCTTCAAGCAGCTGTCCTTGCCAGGCCACTGAGAGCCCAGGGTTAGCACACGCCAGTTTGAGGAAAAAACATTTCTTAAAGTTATACTAAAACGATAGGCCTACAGATAAATATCTGAACTCTGTAGGCTGCTTTTTAAACAAATTTCCAGTAAGAACCTTAAAAAGCCTTTAAGTAGCTGACCTTCCAAACTGTCGGAGAAGAAACTAACCGTAGTAGTGACCGCTCCTTAGGAACGAGCGTGTGCTGGTCACCGGCAGGCACTTGGTGCCGCCAACTGCTCCGTCCTCCCAGCGGCCCCCGCGGCTCGCGGCTGCCTGCGCTGTACGGGAGGCGCAGCCCAGGCTTGGGGAAGGAAGTCGCTGGGCCAGGCCTCCACTCAGAAGCCTGGAGGCAGGTCCGCATCAGGAGTGCGGTTTCCCCCGAGTCCCTGTGGCCCTGGCCCACCCCTGCCATCCCCAGCAGCTGCTTCTCGGGGAGGTCTGGCCACCCTCCCCACCTCGCCCAGCTCGCACCCCAAGGCGCTGAGCTCTTGCAGCAGCGAGACTGCTCTCGCCCCTCCCCAGACCTGCCCCACTCCAGGGGGCTGCACCGTGGCCTTTCCGGGATGGGCGCTTTGCTTTCGCAGACCAAATTAAATGGGAACCTTTGAGCTCAGGGGCAGAGGGGAAGGATCCAAGCTGCCATTCCCGTTCTTTCCTTTGAAACGAACAGCCATCCACTAATCATCCTGTGGTGTGAGCTCACGATCCAGAAACACTAATGCTTTCTGACTGTGGTGGTTGTAGTTCTGGGAAAGAGGAAAACAAACAAGTAAGTCCTAATAAATAAAAATTATTTCCTCATTTGAATTTCTCAGCCTGGAGAGTCAGTATGATGCAAACATCAATCTTTTTGTTCTTGAAATGGAGCAACGATTTCTCCTTGTCCGTTATCTGGGTGAGATGACGAAGTGCGGGCTGTGTCGGCTGGGTTCCTGAGACGGCTGCCTTTTCACCCAAATTACATGCTGGGCTTGAGGCGCGGTGCCGGCGTATGTTCAGAAGTGCATTTTTCTGCCACCCCTCTGGGTGTGCTCGTGGAGGAGCCCCCATGGCACAGGGGCAGCGGGGAGGCTGCAAGCTTCCCAGGCACGTGGAGGGGAGGCAGGGAAAGGTCCATCCGGGAGAGGCACCAGCACGGGGTCTAGGCCCATGCTGCCCTTGCCCGGCTGCGGCGGCGTTTCCTTCCACTCTGCCCTGTTTGTAGACTCTCCAGCACGAGGCAGGTGGTTCAGCCCTTCAGATAAGCCTGTAATACTTTTCTCTGCACAGTCCTTGGCTTCCCTCATGCAGTGGTACCTGGCCCCACGCTGGGCCGGAAGCGGCCTGGAGCGGCCTTTCCCGGGGACCTGTGTGCTGTTTCAGACGGAGGGACTCCTACGGCACTGCGCCAGGCCCCGATGGCGCCGCTGCCTTCCCACCTGTCTCTTGTACTAGGACAGGGCGTCCTCAAGGCGGGCCGGTGCCTCTGCTAACGCTGGACAGGGTGGGTCCCCAGCCACACTGACCGGGTGTACCTGTGTCCTGTAGGGCCCACAGAGCATTGTCTGCGTAGGAGGTGGGTGAGGCCCTGTTCCCCACCACTGCTGCGTGAGCCTCTTGGTGGCCTCGTGGTCTGGGTCAGTGGACCAAGCCCCTTCCCGGCCACCTGGGTGGACCCAAGCGGAGCCATCAGCCCTGTTTCCAAGCAAGGGCGTGACTGGCGCCATGCCCCAGTGTGAAGGGTGGACAGCTCCAGGCAGGCTTTTGGTCCTGGGGTCAGATTTGACTGTAAAACTTAAAAGTTCTAAATTCGTCAGAGGCTTTCTTTTGGGGCTGGAATATGTGATATATTTTCTATCCCCCTCAATTCTCTCTTAAAATTTAATGCTGCCATAAAAATGATGGATAACAAATTATTCCAGGAAAAATGATATTGCAAGACTCTTTTAACTGTTGAAGCAGACTCGGTGAAGAAATATATGTGACCCAGAAAACTCACAAGGAAATAGGAAATCGTGTACTTCGTGGAAACCAAACCCACATAATGTGGTTGCAGGCTGTAGAGAAAACAATTTTCACTCAAGATATTTAAGTACCGAATCTATTTTGTGCTCTTGGTGTCTTTATTAGCATAGTAACGCCATACCTTTCTGGAATTCACTGTGCAGCCTTCCTTCCCCAGGTCACAAAGACGCTGAAGGACCAGACTGCAGAGTTGACATCAGAAAGGCCCCGTGTAGAAGCCTTGCCGGGGTGCATGCAGCCTTGCGCAGCCGCTTGGTCGTCCTTGCACAGGCGGTGTAGCCGGGGCTGTGGGTGAAAACCCTGGTGCACGCCGAGGCCTGGTGACGGGGAGTGGGGGGAGGCCTGCCGGCCAGGCCACGGCGGGGCAGTAGCAGGAGGGACTGTGGAGAAGGCAGGAGTGTGCTCTCAAATCCTGCAGCACTCTGGCTGATCAGTGCAGGGGCAGAGACCTTTCGTTCCTGAGCAGGGCTTGTGGATGCCATTCCACGGGGGGCTTGTGAAAGTGCAGTGTTAAGAGACTGTGACTCCTGTCTGACACCCGTCATTTTCACTCCAAGCGAGGGAAGTGATGGTGATGGCCTGCTGCCTCTCAGGCGAGTCCCCCGAGCCGGGGAGCCTGCTGACGCTGGAGACCCACTCGGCCTCCAGGCAAGGCTGCCCACGCTGGCCGTGGTCAGCTGGCGTGTTTTCCCCATAACATGCGTTGCCATATCTATTAGGAAAACTTAGCTAAAAGGACTGGCCTGTATCAATGAAATGTTGCCATGACAACGCAGGAGATGCGGGAAGCAGGCACTTTGTTAATTCTTAATCCTTCCAGGCAACCCTTGTATCTTTTCTCTGGAGGGAAGTCGGCTCATTTCTGAAATGTGCCTCTCCTTGTTCCTAAGCTACATCCACTCAAGTGAGTAATTTACTTTTTGGTATAGGCTTAGGAACATAGATGCACACAACCTCTCTAATACCCTTTCTTTGCCCATTTTACCGTAACTCCTTTTGAGTTCTCTCTGATCACCGGCAGCGTCCCCGGCTTCTCAGGGAAGCGGCAGGACCTGTAAATGGCAGCCTTTTGTTCCATTTTTCACTTGGTCCTGGGAGGAACAGAAGCTCCCGGCTACCCAGGAGCTGCTGTGCTGCCTCGTTGCCTGTGACCCTTCGTTGGTGCCCCCATTGCCCACTGAGTAAAGTCCAGAGCATTTGGTTGGTCATAAATTAAATTTTCCCAAAGAGTGAAACTGAATGAGATCTAAATTTCTAGTGAGATGTACCATATTCATGAATTGAAAAACTCAATATTATTAACTTATCAGTTCTTCCCAAGTTGACCTTTAGAGTCAATGCAATCCCAGTCAGATTCCTACCAAGTTTTTTTTGGTGTGGAAATCTACAAGTCAACTCTAAAATTTATGCAGAAATGCAAAGGACCTAGGAAAAATTTATGAAACTTTGTAAAAGAAGAAATAAGTTGAATAACTTAACCTCTTGATTTCAAGGCTTAGCAATAAAGCTGCAGAAAAAAGGCCTTGTGGCATTGACCTAAGGGCAGGTAATGGGAAAGGGATGTGGGCAGCGTCCAGAGCAGGCCAGCGGTGCCCTGGGGGAGCGCCACTCACGTACGTGTACCTGGCAGTGACTCATTCCTAGCTCATCCAAAATCCCTACAGACAAACTGCCCAATTGAAGAAACGTACAGAAGACCCGAGCGGCTACTGCGCAGCAGAAGGAGTGAGTGTGAGAAGGTGTGAGCATGCTCAGCATCTTCAGTCGTCAGGGAACTGCCAAGGGAACTGCGGCGAGACCCTCCCACATGCCCCCTGAGAGCCCATAGCAAGAGCACTGGCCACGCAGGCCTGGGTATGCCGGGCTCCTCGACGCGGCTGGTGGGAATGTCGAATGGCGCCTCCACTTCAGCAAACTGGGAAAGCTGCTCAGGACACAAACATACCTCACCAGCGCTCCAGCCACGCCACTCGTGGGGTTTACGCAAGAGTGAGCCGCCATGTCCACAAAAAGTACTTGTGCAGTGTGTTCATAGCAGCTTTACTCATGTCATCCAAGCTGGAAGCAACTCCAGCGCGCGTCAGCGGGAGAGCGGTTAAGCACATCCCTCGGTAGCCTGTGCTAAGTCTCAGAAATGTTCCCCCAACCCAGAAGAGCAAAACCCTAAGGGGCGCACGCCGCACGGCTCCGTTCACGTGGAGTTCCAGAGCCGGCAGAACTCTGCAGTAGAGACACAAGCCACATCGGTGCTTTCCGCTGCTTAGCAGTGGGAGGTGCCAGACCTTCCCGGGTGGAGGGAGTGTTCTCCACCTCGACAGGTGGGTTGCACTGGTGTGCTCATCTGTCAACTAGATCTCTGTATTTCATGATAAAAATGATACCTTAGAAAATGTTAATAGAAACCTTTATTAAAGGCTGGCTGGAAATACACAGAAACCAAAAATTAAAGTCAGAACACAAACTTAGAGTAAGTGCAACACTGAAGCCGTGTTTCAAATCGGGTGAACTTGAGCTTCGCTCTTCAAGGCATTGCCAAGTAAGTACGGGCACAGCCAGGTAGCGAGGCTAAGGGGCAAGCCGCCTGGACGAAGCCGCCCCCACGGGCTCTGTGCTCAGGGTAGGCCTGGGGCCCAGGAGCACAGGGGGTTGTGCCTGTTTATCAGGGAGGCTTGGGGGGGCCCCGAGTACGTGTGAAAAGTAGGGAGGATGGGGAGCAGCAAGAACTGTCACGCACTGGGGGAGCATAAGCTAGTGGAATCCACTTCAAAAATAATGTGGCCACACGTGGGCAACTTGAAGAGGTGCGCAGTCCACGGCCAGGCGTTCTCCTGGCTCCTTTGTACTCAGAGCTGCCCTGTCCAGCATGGTCGTCACCAGCCACGTGTGGCTCTTGAAATAAACACTAATCGGAAGGAGATCAATCGCAAGAGTCCACTCCTCGGTCGCAGTCGCCACAACGCAAGCGCTCGAGACCCAGCAAGGCGGGCTGCTGCGCTGGGGAGCGCAGGCGTGAATCGGTTCTGGGCGGTGTGGCGCCCAGCAGTGGTTCTCACAGTGGGCTTCCTGGGGCTTGCTAGAGAAGCAGGGTCTTGGGCCCCAGCCCACATCCCTGGATCAGGAGCTCTGGGGGCAGGAACCAGCGAGCTGCGTCTCCACAGGCCCGCCAGGGATTCTGGGGCACACAGCAGGTTGAGAAGCATGTTCTGGAAAGATTCTTGTACATGTGCACAAGGATCAGGGCAGTGCAGACTTCCAGCAGCAGAAAGCCAAGCAGCACTTCAATATCCATCAGCAGCAGAGTGGATTAATAAGCTGTGGCATGCTCACGAAGCCGTGAGCATTACTAACGGGTTGCAGCTGCACGGGACGGCGTGCATGCATTTCAGGAACACAATGCTGAATGAGAAAAGTCCTTGTGTGTGCATTTATCTAAAACTCAAACCCAGAAGAAAACAACTGTGGTCCTATGATAAAGAAAACCAAAGAAATGACCAACACAGAATTTAGGATAGCGTTTATCTTCTGAGGTTTGGAACCATATGGAAAGGGCTGGCTTTAGGGATAATTGCCCAGCAAGAGGGCTTAATTTTCTTAAACAATGGATGGTGAGCCTAAGGGCTTTTGGTTTTGTCCTATCGGTTTACGTAGATTTTAAATACATTTTTATGTTAACTCAGTATTTAGTTAAACAGTTTGATTGTTTGGTTGGCTATAAATGAACATTTTCCTAAAAAGTAAAATGGAGCAACAGAACAATTATTTTAATTACCCGCAGATTTGATGAATATTCATCAGTGTAATCTTAAAGTTAGTTGCTACGTTTTTGCTTGAGGCCTCCTCCTTAGCAGTTCTCTCCCTTTGGGGCATAAGAAGGGTTAGAAATAACAAACTAGGCAGTGCTCTCCCAGTCAGGCCTGAGTGGAAGCAAAATGGGAGGGATGATAATTAGATTTAAAAAAAAAATACATGTTCAGGGAAAATTATGCTAAGTTAATAACTAAAGGGAGCCATTTTATTATAGGAAAACAACATTAAATGTATATATCTTAAACTATAGGGATAAGAAAACAAAGCCAAACTCTGATAGAAAGATTACAATATGTAGCAGAAAACTTTAATTCTTTATTAAAGAGTTATCAAGTAGGAAAAGAACTATGGCCGGGGATCTGAGCAATATAGGTGTTTTTTTTTTTTTTTTTTTTTTTTTATGATGGCATATTGAGCTTTAGTTTCTTTTTTTTAATTTTGGGTAAAAATCAAATTTTCCACAGTACAAACCAATATTTGTAAAATGATATATAGATACATATGCATATATGTGCATTTGCTTACATAAATGTTATTATTTTTTCATATGTATTTTAAAAGATGCTTAATTACATAAATGTTACACAAAAATTACAGGGATTACAGGGATTCCCATGATCTCCCCCTCCCACACCTCCCACAACATTCCACATAAACATCTTTCGTTAGTGTGGCACATCCCCTGCAATGGATATACACATCCTGGGGCTTTGCCACTAAGCATAGACCACAGTTCACATCGTAGACCACACTCTCTCCCACACAGCCCTGCATGTTATACGCTGATGTAAAATGGCCTATATCCGTTACCACAGCATCACGCAGGACAATCCCCAAGTCCTGGAAAAGCCCCTGTATTACAACTACCCTTCCCCTGCCCGCCCTGAAAGCATCTAGTGGCCACTGGCTTCACCTCACTGTTATAATTTCTTCCATTGCTTGAATCCCAATATGTCTACAACAGAATACCATTAAGTCCATTCTGGTCCATAGCTCTTACCCCAATCCTGAGGGGACTGGAATGGTGATGTCCACTCCATCTCCAAGTGAGAGTGGGCGTATATCTCATGGATACGGTGGATGGGATGATCCTGCCTTCAGCTGCAGGCTCTCTCCATTCCCTGGGATGGCCGTTGTCCATCATCGTCGTCTCCTCACCAGATGACATGGGTGAATCCATTGAGCTGTAGAGTAGGAGCTGCAGCTCCACCAAGATTCCAGGCACAGCTGGCACATAGGCAGGCCAGAGGCTCCAGTCTCTGGAAGTACACCTACAAACCCCAGCCTCACATAATAGGTTTGAATAGAAGGGACTGATGGACCATGTGCAGGGAGGACTTATTTAAGTCCAACTCTGTCACTCTCAGGAGCACAGATTCCAAAGTAGAGCCCACTGATAAGGCTCAATCTCTGGGGCTATCCCCCCTTATATAGGACCAGGGTGTCTCCAGAGGCCTCAGGAGTCCCTCTGTGTGGGGTGATATCCACTTTGGTGTTCTATGAGATCCTACTGAGGTGTGCGTAAGTGTTACCTCTGGGATGAACTCACGACTCTCTTTGAAGTCTCTTAGCCACATGAACTCATTTGTCTTTACCTTTTCCCCCTTTTATTCAAGTTTTTTTTTTTTTACCAGTCGTGTTTCCAGTTGACATTTGGTATTAGTCCCTTGTTGCCAGGAGGCTCATCCCCGGGAGCCATGTCCCACGTTTGGGGGAAGGTAATGCATTCATATGCTGAGTTTGGCTTAGAGAGAGGCCACATTTGAGCAACAAGGAGGCTCTCAGGTGGCAACCCTTAGGCACCCCATAACAGTAGGCTCAGTTTCCATTACAAGAGCAAAGACTCATAAGGCTAGTCCTCAATAACAAGAACCCATCAGTGGGCCATCCTCCTTAGCCAGACACTGCCCCTGCACTCGGGGGACTGTTGCTGCTCCCTTGGAGAATGTGGCAGAGCTCTCCAGGCTGGGAAGTAAGATTCCCTCATTTATTGAGTGACTGTCTACCCACCGTGACCATGTCCCATCCCTCGATCATTTGAACAATTTTATATATCTTTCATGTATATTCAAATGAACTTACTCCCATGAATCCCCCCTCCCAGACACCCCCCACCAATGATCCTCTGCAGCCCCCATTGTAACCCTTCTGTGATCCAAACCTTCCTTGAAGATGAAGCCCATATAATAACCAAATACAATTAATAGGAAAATGAAATAATAGTGATAAGCTTAAATGCAAGAGATAAAATACAAGGAAACTCAGAAAAAAAGAACTAAAAATAAAATATAATTAACGGATTGGGATATTCAAAAAACGAAAATGGGAAAAAAGAAAAGAAAAATTTAAAAATTTATTTTTTAATTTTTATTTTAAATTATTAGTAGTATTATTTTTACTTTTATTTTTTCTCCTTTTATCACTGCATTATCGGATGTCCAGTGTATACCATGACACCTTCCCCCTCTCATTCCCCAGTGTCTCCCAAATTTTTCATTTAGTTTTCAAAGAAGTTTTAGGTCACAGCAGAGTCACACATGGAATACTAGAGATTCCTTCCTTCCCCCCTTCCCCACCCCATATTAAAACTTTTTTTTTTTTTTTTTGTGGATGGCAGCATTGTTATAACTGTTATACAGATAGTGAAACATAGCTACTAAACATTGTCAGTGGTTTACAGTATAGCTTACATTTTAGATGGTACAGTTTAATAATTTTTTGATGATATTTACCATGTTTTATGTCCATTACAGTAAGGTAATGAAGAACATTTCCCCTGACCACTAAATACCCCATTTGATCTTTTCTGTTCCTTCCTCCCCATCCCCCTGGGGCATATAATACTCCCCTGTCTTGGCTCATGGGATGACAAGATTCATAGTTACATGCCCTGGGTATTCTAACCTGCCTTTCCCAATCTACCCACCTGTTAACCCTGCACCACCAAACCCAGTAATATCACTACCCACCTTTCCTATCCTTCAATATGTAACTATATTCTATCACTTTACCATAGATTATGTCCATATGGGTGATGGCTCACAACCTACCCTTCTCTCTCCCTTGTTAACCTATCTTTCAGACAGTGGTTCTCAGAGACTGCTCACTTTCCTCAGTTCAGATCAGTGAGGTCATATACTGTTCATCCTTCAGTGCCTGGCTTGCTTCACTCAACATAAGGTCTTCAAGATTCATCCACGTTATTCCATGTGTTAGCACTTTATTCCTTCTTACAGCTGAGTAATATTCCATTGTATGTATGTACCACATTTTGCTTATCCATTCGTCTGTTGATGGGCACCGGGGCTGATTCCAACTTTTGGCAATGGTGAACAATGCCGCTATGAACATTGGTGTGCATATATCTGTTCGTGTCTTTGCTTTCAGTTCTTCTGGGTATATACCCAGCAGTGGAATTGCTGGATCATACGGAAGATCTATTGTTAGTTTTCTGAGGAACCGCCAAACTGTCCTCCACAGTGGCTGGACCATTCCACAATCCCACCAGCAGTGGATGAGGGTTCCTATTCCTCCACATCCTCCCCAACACTTATAGTCTGCTGTTTTTTTAATAGCTGCCATTCTGATGGGTGTAAGATGGTATCTCATTGTAGTTTTGATTTGCATTTCCCTAATAGCTAGCGATGTCGAGCAATTTTTCATGTGCTTTTTAGCTGTTTGTATTTCTTCCTTGCAGAAGTGTCTTTTCAGGTCACTTGCCCATTTTTTAAATGGGTTGTTTGTCTTTTTATTTTCGAGGTGTAGGATTTCTTTATATATGCAGGATATTAGACTCCTATCAGATATATGGTTGCCAAATATTTTCTCCCATTGTGTAGGCTGCCTTTTTATTTTCTTAATAACATCCTTTGAGGTGCAGAAGTGTTTAATTTTGATGAGATCCCATTTATCTATGTTTTCTCTTGCTGCTCGTGCTTTGGCTGTGAAGTTCATGAAACCATTTCCTATTACAAGGTCCTGTAGATGCTTCCCTACATTATCTTCCAAGGTCTTTATGGTTTTGGCTCTTATATTTAGATCTTTGATCCATCTTGAGTTGGTTTTTGTATAAGGTGTGAGATGGTATTCTTCTCTCATTCTTTTGGATATGGATATCCAGTTCTCCAAGTACCACTTGTTAAAGAGGTCATTCTCTCCCAACTGATTGGGCTTGGTGGCCTTGTCGAATATCAGATGACTGTATATGCGAGGAACTATATCAGAACTCTCAATTCGGTTCCATTGGTCAGGTCTGTCCTTGTGCCAATACCATGCAGTTTTGATCACTGTAGCTTTGTAGTATGTTTTAAAGTCAGGTAATATGATACCTCCAACTTCATTTTTCTTTTTCAATATGTCTTTGGCAATTCGGGGCCTCTTACCTCTCCAAATATATTTTGTGGTTAGTTTTTCCAGTTCCTTAAAAAATACAGTGTTGATTTTTATTGGGATTACAATAAAATCTGTAGATTAGTTTGGGTAGGATAGACATCTTGATGATGTTTAGTCTTCCTATCCATGAACAGGGAATATTTTTCCATTTATTTAAGTCTTCTTTGATAATCAAATACCTAGGAATAAATTTAACTAAAGATGTAAAGGACTTATATACAATAATATAGTTTTTATGGTGGAATTCATATTTGCCTATCAGGAATCCAGAGGTGGGAGAATAGCTAGACTTTCTTCAGAAGGAATCCCATTGACAACCCCCCAGTCTCGTGTATGTACTTCCACTTGCACGATGGAAGGGCACCTTGCACCATAGGGCACGCTTACCTGCGTAGGACAGTGACGACTGGATGCTCAGCCGGGCAGGCCTCAGCACACCAGTGCCCACTGGGGCAAATGTGGCTCAACTTGGCAGCACGTGTAAAATACTAAGCTGGCTGTGGTGTCAGAATGTGCTGGCTGCACACTGTCGCCCAGTGCTGTTCTGGGGGGCATGAGTGACGTGCAGGGCCCCGGCCAAGAGTAGATCCGTGTTCCTTTCACTGTAAGTTAGACACGTGGTCCCCTAGCTGGGTAAAGGAAGGGTACATGGGATCTCTGTTATTTCTTACAACACATGTGAGTCTACAGTTATCTTAAAAAGTTTAATTAAAAAAAAATACAATCCCTTGTTCCTATATACCAAGTGCATATGAACAGTAATATTTGTTTAGTAGATCATACTGTCTAATGCCCAGTAAAGGTGAGCGGTCAGCAGGGCATGACTTCCTGTGAGCTGATAGGAAAAGGAGAACAGAAAGCTGTGCCATGAGAGCAGGGCAGAGATGGGTCAAAAGCAGGGACCCGGTGAGTACAGATGCAGAGGGGGATCAAGCAAACAACATATGCTTTACCTACTGGCCCAGGAGCCATTGGACAGGGAATCTGGGAAACACACAAAATGCTGTGTCTGTAACAGCAGGAGACCGCCTGGAAGCCACCCAGATGGCCATTGTGGTGGGAGATGGGCCTGGCTGGATACGCTGTGGTGCGGCCAC
>JAKSZT010000088.1:3966958-4038710 GCA_026826555.1 Tolypeutes matacus | reverse complement strand
AGAGAGGCCTCTTTAGATGACGCCCCATGTGCCTGGTTGCCCTGAGCTGCAATTCGGTGAGCCAGCATCTTTCATGATGTCTTGATTTGGACATTTTCAGTCTCGGAGCTGTAAACTTTTATCTTAAATTCCTGTTATAAAAGCCGCCCCATTTCTGGTATTTTGCATTGGCAGCCTCTAGCAAACTAAGACCTAAGGTGGAGGTGGGGTGTGCCGTGCTCCAATGCCCAGCCACCCCCTGGCTGGGGAGCTTGAACACAATTCCAGACACATGCCAGGTAAGCCAAGCCAAAGAAGAGCCCAGCAATAGAGGAGAGGTGAGCCAGAAACCAGGGGCCAAAGGCTGCATTTGTGGGGGGAGGGCAGCTTCACTTCTCTGGATGCAACTTCCTTTATGGATTTTACTTTGGAACTAGGTGTTGCTTGGCATAATTGGAAAGCCAAGTTAAACCAAAATAAAAAACCTGTCTTTCAAAAGCAAGAACAAAGTTTTAAAAAAATGAACCTAAATTGAATACTGAATTGGTGGTTTAATCACACAGAGAAAAGCTACATTCAAATAATTTGAGTGTATAACCCTAGTCAGATCTATCAAAAGCGCTTGAAAAAGAACTGCCGAAGAACTTGAACTCTATTCAATAATCATGTTGTTAGTAATATTAGTGCTACCTTGAAACTATTATTTATAGACATAGAGACAAATTAATATGTATTTGTACATATATGTTAGGATAAAGCAAACAATTAGGATAATGTTATAGGAACTAAGATTTTCAGCATAAGAGAACATCAAAGAAGTAAAAATCCCTGTAATCTTAAATGTGAATTAAGACTTTCATTATGCACCTATGGTGCATTTTTCTTTTTTGAAAGGCGAAACCATATCGTCTAGCTCTGTCCTCTGACAATCCTTAGTCACATTGACCACCCCAGTAGAAGTGGACAAGCCCTCCTTTTCCCATCAGAAGGAACCAGCGCTCCTCAGAAATGTCTGATTCCAGGACAGGAAATGGTCAAGATGAGTCTGGAAGAGCTTGTCATAATGAAGTGGGATTGTGTCCACAGCCCAGTTTAGAGTGACTCCCATTGGCCAGAAGCAGGGAGATTGCATATCAGGGGTGATTGCAGAGGCTTGACCCACATCCAGCAGGTTGAAGGCCATGAATCGTGAGGAATCTTGAAAAAAGTCCTCGCTTTTCTACCCTTGGAGGTTGCTAGGCCTCCAGCCAGTCAATAAATGGAAAGACTCAAGCATGTATTCTGCTTTTCTGATAATCACATGGTTGTTGGGGACAAGGGACACCTTATAGAAGAATTACAGTGACAAATGCAGACAGAATGAAAGAATTGCAGTGTCAGCCCTGATGAAATATCAGAGGCAGCACTCACTGTTGGCTTTGAAAACCAGGAGAGGGAGCTTGTAGGGGACTTTATGACGGATGGATCAGCCCACAGCACCTGGGCCCATTCCTGCATCGTGACATCACCAAGGAAGAGACCACAGCTGGTGTGCCTGCCGAGCGGGTGAGCTGGGAAGGACATCGCTCCACCAGTGAAATAGTCTTGGGGAAAACATCAAACCTGAATCTGTCCAAGCCTCTGCATCCTAAGTCCAGCTCGCAGGAAATGCCAGGAAAGGGGGACGTGTCAAAACTCACCGTGGGAACGAATCAGCCCAATCCAGAATGTGAGCCATTCTACAGCGCACATGACCCTGTTTCCTCAACAGCTAAATGGCAGGAAAATAAAACGGGAAAACAGCTAGAGATTTTAAAAGGCTGAAGAGACATGCAAGTCAAATGAACGTGTGAACTTCATTGGCGCCCGAGTAGAGGAAACCAGCAGTGAAAAACTGTTTATGAGGCACACGGAGACCTGTGTGATGGTGTTAATTTTTAGAGATGATGATGGTGGTGTGGTTATGTCTCTGCAGGGCCCTTATCTCTCAAGGACATGCCCGGAGGCATTTGTGGACGAGCCATCACGGCCGGGGCCTGCTTTAGAGTCATCTCATGGTGTGTGTGTGGGCTTGGTGGTGGGTGAAACAGGCTCGGCCAGATAATCATCGGGATGCTGGGGACGGGTGCCCAGGTTTTCTACTGTTCCTTTCTACTTCGGGGGATATTTGAAAGTCTTTCTTGAAAAGTGTGTAAAAATATCACACATACACACATGCCGAAGGCCGAAGCTAGGGAGTTTGAAAGAAGCAAGGCCAGAGGGGCTGAGAGTCATCCCAGGGGCTGAAAGCTGGAGAGGACAAGGGGCGTCAGCGTGATTGTTGAGCCCGTGGGATTCTCCTCTTTCTGGTGCATAAGAAATTCCTTTTGCTTTTCAAAGATAGAATAACAGGAAATCTGCTCAATCTGGGAATTGCCCTGAGAATGGCCATTAGGTGAAATGTGGATCCTTTTTGTTCAGTTTAGCTTCACTGCCAAGAAGCCTTATGCACAGCCTCGGCTGCAGCCCTGGGTGCTGGAGGAGGCGCCTCTAAATTAACCTTCAGGCATCCCTAACGCCGGGTCGGCCCTGCTCAGTGTGACGATTTGGAACTTTAGCTTCGCGTTCATTCAAAGGCCCTCTGTGTGCAAAGCCTAGCAGAGTGGGCCTTAAACTTTATGTGAGAACCGTCCTGGGAGCCTGTTAGAAGTGGGGATTCTGGGCTCATCACCAGGAGACTCTGCGTCTGTCGGTCCCTCTGTCCCCCTTAGCCTCGCCCACCAGCACATGCTAAGGCACCCCAGGAATGTCAGATAAAGCGCAGGGCCTTCCTGCAAGGAGCACGCAGCCAGGACCTGGCCGAGCACATGCTGCCCCTTCCTGTCTCGGGCAACGTGGCAGAGCTGGCACGTGTGTTTCCTCCACCGCCACCTCCCTCCTGGACTCTGTAGCTCAGTGGTTGGAAAATCCCAGCCGGTAGGCTGAAAACCTAAAATGTTGGGTTAAATAAATGCACTTTATTGCCATACTGTGTAAAGTGAACAATCCGGCCCCTTTCCAGTGGACACACAAGATGTCACGGGATGCAGGCAGGTGCGTGGCTCTCTGAGCAGCCTTCCTAGCTTGCCACAGGAACAAGGAGTGTCAGTAAATGAGGATGCGTGCGTTTAGCCACCCTGGCAGAGGGAGATGGTTGTGCGGGGACGCTGACTGGGGGCGTTGACCAGGGCCACCGTCCATGAGGCACCGTTTGGGATTGGCCTGGCTGTGTGCGTGTCCAGGTGTGGTCGAGCACCTGCAAGATTGTGTCCAGCCTCCTCCAAGCCCCGCGCTTGCATGCAGCCCCCCGAGTCTCCAGTGAGGAGCAGGCGGGCCTGGGGCAGGGGGAGGAAGAAGCAAGGACAGGAGAGCGGCGCTGGGCGTGGAGATGTGTTCCCAGCAGGACGTGTTCAAGTGCTAGCCCTGGAAGCAGGTTAAGTTACAGGGTCTTTGCAGGCACCGTCAAGTCACGCTCACCTGGAATAGGTGGGCCCTATCCAGTTGCTGGTGTCACGAGAGGAGGGGTATTTGGACACGGGTGCAGAGGGAAGGCGGCATGTGAAGGCTGGCAGAGACCGAAAGAGCCTGGCATGAGCCAAGGAGGCCCAGGACCGCCAGCAGCTGGGAGAGGCCAGGGGGCCCTCCCTGGGGCCTTCGATGGCAGCAGGGCTCTGCTGGCACCTGGGTGTCAGACTTCTGGCCCCCAGACCCTGGGGACGCGTTCCTGTTGTGTTGAAGCCCCCTCCACCCCATGGGCCTTTGTTAGAGCAGCCACTGGGAACTGAGGCACGGGAAGGAGCCTCAGGGAGGGGGGCGAGCTGGACGGCCAAGGCCTGGCGGGCCTGGGGCGGCCGCGCATGCCATGGTACCTGGTGCCCGGTTCACTCTGCAGTGCACTGTGGACACATGGGGAGGCAGGCCCGCCCTTGGTGGTTGCCACTGAAGCCGTCGTAGGCTTCTCCAAGAGCCGCGAACGCTCCTGTTCCCTGCCCTCTTTGCTCCTTCGGCTGAGCTTGGCCTACTGAGAGAATTGCGACTTTACGTTATTAACTGGTGTGATGTCACGTCTTGCTTCAAAGAAGAGATAATCAGGGCCACAGCAGGATCTTTTTCCTTTTAATTTCTCAGGGACGTCCTTGGCAAAATTAAAAACCAGAAATGTTGATCAGTTTGAACAGGGTAGCAAAAATGCCTCTAAAGCAGTCCTCACAGAACAGACAGCGCTACATCATCTTACCAAAGCGCTGAGTCATCAGACACACGATGTTTAACTTTGGGAAACAGGAGGGCGGCCTAACAAGGGCGGCTGAGGCGAGCGCGGAAAGTTAATCCCTCTTACAGTTACAGGCGGCCCGCCCCGCAGCCGTTCAGGCCTGCATGATTCATGGAGCTTTGACAGGGCAGCATCCAGAGGATGCCTCTGATTTCACCCCAGAGGAGCCCGGCGCCCGCAGGGCCGTGCTGCCGCGTGCCTGCCGGGCTCCCAGGGGTGGCGGTGGCCTGTGATCCCGGCCCGCGCCTGCTCGGGTGCGCCTGCGGGAAGACCGTCTGCCCAGAGACCCTGGCTAGAATGTTTGGACCAAGGTCGCTTCCTGCTTTGGTTGTGCGCTGGTGGTGGCTGGGGCACAGCTTTTGCATTTAAGGATCAAATCCTCCTTTAAGGATGGGAAGTGGAAACAGATGCCAGGAAGCAGGCGGGAGAGGCAGCGCGGTGCTGCTGCTCCCTTCAGTTTCCAGAACTCCCAGATCTCCCACTGGGAAAACTCGGTAGGCCAGTTCACATTTCGAATCACAGGATTTCTTGACTCCTCAGGGACCACTTATGTTTTATTAATTAATTGAACATTTAAATCATTTGGCATTTACAAGGACCTAGGAACACAGCACTGTCGTGTGCCTTTCAGAATTAAAGACGGAACCACAGCCCGGGTGTTATCCACCAAAGAATGAGCCCTCGTTAGGAATTTCTAAGACACGTTCAGTCATTTTTATTTCATGTTTTTCTCTTATAATAGTAAATAGCCTTGGCATTTTTTATTTCTGTCAGTTGTTGTTGAGGGGTCAAAGCAAAAGCCAGACTCTCAGGACCTGGGAGCCTACCTGATGAGGCGAGAGCCCGCCACAGCGCACAGGCTGGGTCTGACCGCTTGCGACTGTTGTCGCTGTGCCAGTTGGACTGCTCTCAGGCACGGACAGACACATGCCAGTAAAGACCTGGCAAAGATGAGACAGACTGGCGTAGAGATAATAGATCAGTCACTCGAGGCGGGCTGGACGAGCACTCGGCTCTTTGATGCTTTAGGATTTGGCTGCATGATGAAAAGTGATTTACAGTTCTCATTACCAGCCCATGCTCCAGGCGTGGAGCTGTTGGTGTGAATTTTGAAATGGCCGTGCTCTGCATTCCTGGTGCGTAATGGGCAGTGCCACGGGTAGGCGACGAATATTTCAAAGGAAATCATACCAAAGATTGTGCGTGCACAGCAGAAGTGGGTGTGCTGGACTGTGCACAGAATGGGGAACAATTCCTGTCGTTTGGCGGCAAAAATACATAGACATGGAACTATCCCCTGGTGTCAGAAGGCCAGTAAAGGTGAAAATCTGCGCCTTTTATCCAGTTTCTCTATTGTAAAAAATACAAGGAAAATTGTTTCTTCACCTTGTTTCTTACATTATGAAAAGTGTGTGTCATTGGTGAGTAATTTGCATTTACTTAGTCTGCAGCCATTTTGAACTTTCATTGTGTCATTTTACAAGTTGAACTGAATCCTCTCCGGGACCTGGAGTGCTGAGTTTTAAGAAAGCTCACGCTGCCAGGAGGCAATAAGGAGCAAGCACGGTCCCAAGGAATTCCTCTTCTTTGTTGTGTTCATCCTTTAGAGCATCTCTCAAGAATCAGGGACATTGACATTGAGAAAACTGATGACAGTTCAAAGAGCAAAAATGCAAACTTCCCCACCGCGAAGGGTGGCGTGGGAGCTGCCCCGAGCTTGTGCTGGCACACCCCGAGAAGAGTGGATCAGGGGCTCCCCGAGTTCACAGAGGCCAGGCTTAGCAGGAGGCCCCCAAGTTGGAATCACAGCGGAGGGGGAGGTGGTGGCTCCCCAAGTGGGGGCTGGCAGCTCAGTGTCGGAAGTCCGAGGATGGTGGTCTGTCCCAGACAGCCTGTTTGTGACCAGAAGGACCGCTTCAGAGTGTTCCCGGTCCTTTTTTTAAATCATGGAACTGTTAACTATATAGAAAAGAGTAGATATTCTAATGAATATCTACATACTTATCACCTGCTTTGTCATATCTAAACAATTTTTCATTTTTGCTCAAGATCTTTTTTAAATTTCTTATTTAGAAATAGAGTTTTACATGCATATACATTCAACGACCCCTCCCTTCCTCACCAGAGGTAACCCCTGCCTTGAATTTGGTCATCATTTCTAAAAATGTTTTAGTCTTTTGCCACATACATATGTATCCATAGACCTTATGCAGTATCATAATGAACATTCTACAGCTTTCTGTGAATGGCATTAGACTTAAATATTGTTTTGTAACATGATTTTTACTCAATTTGACATTTTTAATATTTATCCATGTTGATGGATTTAGTTGTATTTCAGTTATTTTTGCCGCTTTATAGTTTTCTGTTGTATGAATATGCTATAATGTATCCATTCTCCTGTTGAACATTATTTGAATTGTTTCCTGTGCTCAGTGTAGCATTCTTGTCCATGGCCCTTCTGCCGCTGTGTAGGAGACGCTCCAGTTACTGAAATTTCTGGGTTGCAGGATACGAGCATCTAGATGTTGCCAGATTGTTCTCCATAGTGGTCACCCCTCTCCCCAGCCCCACTGCACCGCAGTGGACCAGAGTTTCTTCCAGGCCATGCTCTCGCCGGTACTTTGTGCTTCCCCCTCACTGTCCACTGCATGTTCCTGATCATCATGACAGTATGTGCTTGAGCAGCTCTCTTGCTTTCCCTTGGCCCACTTTTCTGTTAGGTCTTTTGTCTTTTCTTATTACTATGAGGATTTTGAAATATGTATCTTCTGGGTACTGATTGTCAGTCACACACACTACAGATATCTTTTCGTAGTCTATAGTTCGTATCTTTGCCATAATTATAGTATCTTTTTTCACATGAAGTTTTAAGTTTTTGTGTAGTCACATTTATCAGTTTACAAATTTTATGCTTCGTGTTTTTAGAGTTTTGATTATGCACTTGACTTTCTGGTCTGTCTTGAGTTTGCTTTTGTGTTTGGTGTGAGATAGGGATCTGATTTTATTGCTCCCACATGGATGAGCCGTTGCCTCAGCACCATTTCCAGATTATTCCATCCATTCCCCTCTGGAGGGCACTGCCTCCTCCTCCAGTGGTTGAGTATCTGCACTCGTTTGGATGTTTCTGGATTCTCTGTCCCACTGTCTGTCCTGGGCCCATGCCACATGGTCTTTGTTGCCATCACAGAACATCCTGGTAGCTCAGAGGGCGTCTTCACGGATTCTCTTCCCTTGGCGTTGTCCTCCTGGTTCTTGACCTCTGCTCTTCACTATCAACTTCAAAATCAGTGTTTATATTCCACAAGCACATCTTTTCAGTGGTGAGTCTTTTTGTCCATGACCTGCTCTATATATCTCCCCATTTAATTAGGTTGTCTTTTATGTCTTTCAAAACTCATTTCCAACTTTACCATACGTGCCTCGCACTTTCTTGTTGGGTGCACTCTCGGTGCCTCCTCTCCCCTGGTGGGATTTGCAGGGGTGGGCTGCACAGGCTCAGGCTTTGCCTGCCTCGGTTTGCCCTGCCAGAATGTCTGCAAGTAAGAGGGGTCCCCAGTGCTGGGGTCCCTGCAGTGAGATCCCCTTGCAGCCTGCTGCCTGCTTTGTTATACACAGTTTACCGGGGGTGTGAAAAATCAGAACCTGGAGATTTCAGCTCTTGATCCAACTGGAATGGGATTGGGTCTTTTTAGTGGTCATTTGCAAGTGCATCTTGGCTCTTAAGTGACTCTTTTTTCTCTTAGCCAGAGAGATTATATGATTTTTAAAAATGGTATCAGTTATATGAACAGCATTTCTTCTTGACCTTCAGAATTCTCTGTCACCAGAATCCTGGCTTTTTTCCAGGGTGGGAACTTCAGAAGGAAATGCACCTAGCAAACTTGTGTGTCGTGGTGGTGTGGGGGTGGGGACAGCACGCTGCACTTCCCAGCGTGGTCCTGACTCACCTGGGCCGCAGAAGAAGGGGCCTGGGGTTCTGTGTGCCCGGCCTGGCTGGCTGTGGGCAGTGCATGAGTTATGGAGCTGCGCTGGCCAGGAAGGGCTCTTCACCCTGTACTCCACCCCCTCACCATGCTCTCGGGGGGGGGGGCAGGCCCTGCTCACTGCTTGGTGGCAGCCTGGAGGTCCTGGGGACACGGGGGGCTACGCGGCCTCAGGTGACACACTGCGGGGTGCCCCGAGCCCAGGCCAGGACTGCCTGGAAGGAGGGCTCCAGAGTGGCTCTGGGCAGGGGCGCTGGCGTGAGCCTTCCCTGAGTAGGTGGTGAGGGTGGCACGCGGCCCCTGATGTGCACCCCACAGGCCTGGACCCTGGGCTCCTCTTTCCTTCCTCAGACCCTCCCCCCGATGGTGGTTTAGGGCAGACCCCTGCCCACTGAAGCCCCCACCCAGGGGTCCCGTTGGTGCGGCCTTGCGAGGTGGAAGTTCAGCCAGAGGAGTTTAGTCCGGATTGCTGTGCTGTGGGGAGATGTGACCCCACTTTGGGGGCTTCGCACGGCCGGGGAGGGCGGCCATGCCAAGGGTTTCTCAGATCAGCAGCGCTGGGGGCTTCGTGGGAATGTGTGGGCTGGTGGGCTGCAGGGCCTGGGTGGCATAGGCGGGTGGACTGTCTCGCTGGGGGAGTGGCCCTTTCAGAGCCGGAGACGCTGCCCGACTGCGCTGGGGCAACATTAAAAAGCATAAAAACGAGAACAGAAACGAGTAACCAGGCCTGCAGGGCAGTTCCTGGGCAGCTCACTGGGGAGGGGGGGGGCACGCTGCCTACCCCAGGGCCCTGCCCCGAGGGCCCCTGTCCCTGTGTCAGTTCCAGGCTGAAGGTTGGGTAAGATGCCTTCCTGCCTGGGGCTCCCCTGAGCAGTGAGGGCAGTTGGAGGAGCTGGGGGGCAGGCGGCCACACTGAGGGGCAGATATAGGGTCTCAGTGGAAGGCCGGGGCCCCGCCGGGTCTTCGGTAGGCCGGCTCGGGCCTTGGGGCGCAGGGCCAATGCAGGCCCCCCCTTTTCTCTCTGGCCCCTCAGCCTCCCCACGATGGGGCCCCCTTTTGCAAAGGCCTGGGCTCCCTGGTGGCCACCATGATTCTGGCTGGACAGTTGGAGCGTAGGCGGAATGGGCGCTGGGCCTTTGCAAGAGAGCTTGGGGCTCCCCTTCCCACGTGTGACCCCTGCGTTTGCCTGGCGTGTGCCCAGCGAACGGGAAGAGCCCTCCCTGCCGCCCTGGCGGAGCTATTGTCCAGCAGTCAGGTGAGTGAGGCAGGGCAATATTGAAATGGTCTGAAATAAAATTTGGCAAAATGGTCTCTTCTTTTGTTATATTAACCAGAACTACATTCATCACGCGTCACAACCTGACGCGCCTGTGAAGTACCTTGAGTGCTTCCTCTGTGGAGTCGCTTCCCTTTGGGCAGGTGGGACCTGGGCCCCCGGAGCCTGTCACCCAGCCCTGCCCAAGTCATCCTTCCTTCTGCTCCCTCTCCCCCATCTCTGCCCTGGACCCCTGCCTGGAGAAGTTTTCCCCGAGCAGAGCCCAGTTGCCTGCAGCCCTTCCGCCCTGTGCAATGAGGGGACAAGGCCCCGAGAACAGGGGGCGCTGGGCTGGGGTAACCCAGCTGGACACGGCGGCTTCTGAAGGCATCAGGCTCCCTGGGTTTGACTGTGATTGCAGGTTTCTCCCAGGCCTGGTTCCGTCCCTGTGGGCTGCAGTGGGTCCAGACCTGGTCCAGACAGGCCAGGGCTGGGGCCAGCATTGAGGCGGCCTGGCGGAGCAGAGGGGCCACAGGAGCAGAGCAGGAGCGATGGTGGAGAGACAGGATGGGCCTGGATTCTGGGGGGAAATCTGCCCTTGACTGTCTGACGTCCCAGGAAGTTTTAGCCGAGCAGCGGCCTCACCCCTGAGACGGTAGCTTGGACCTGCCCAAGGTGGTCTGCCAAGTTCTCGTTCCAGGGGAAGAGGAGCCACCCTCGTGTCATGGGAGATGGTGTCTTCCCAAAGTGGTCGTTGTGGATTTGTTGGGGCCAAAAGCCAGAGCTTATGGGTTTGTAGTTCTCCAGCTGAAGACCCTCTCTCCCCAGGTAGAGGGAGGAAGGGTTTCTGCACCCCTCCCCTCCGTGGCCACCCCTTCTGTCACCCAACGCATCTGCGTTTGGAAAATCTCTAGCTCTCTTCCATCTCCACCCAAACTAGTCTGGAGCCGGGGGCAGCGGGCTGAGGAGGGTGTTCAGGATGTGCCTGGGTGCCATGGGGTGTGCGCACAGGGGCCTGGGCGTGGAGGGCCTGGCCTGGTGGGACATCTTCCAGGGCCAGCCTCCCCCTGTGCAGAGGCCGTGGCCATGGCCTTGTGCTTCTGGGGTGCCAGGGGCCCTGTTCCTCCTGCAGGGCCTGGGGCCTTGCTCTGCCCTGGCCTCCTTTCCCTGGGGAGCGGTGGCCGGCTCTGCTCCAGCCCAGGCACCCCTGGTAGAAGTGGCAGGTGTACTTGCTGACTGTTGCGCCAGTCTGGAAAGTCCCTACTGAACGTGCCGGCCTCCTAACTCTGGCTGATTGCAAAGATGGCAAGGGCCGCTCTCCTGGGTGGACACGGGTCTGTGCCCTTCTGGTGGCCACGGGCCCAGCTGGGCGCGGAGTTGGCCCGTGGCTTGTGAGCGGGTGCCACTGAGAGCCGAGCCCCGAGCTCCTGCACCACACGTCAGAGGAGGGTATTTAATTGTCCAGGTTAAGCCTCATTAAAGCAGAGGCCCATTTTCCATTTATGATATGAGTTTTTTACTTATTAAATTGTTGTTTTAATATAATTTACCAAGTCACTGATGACAAATAATCCATTAAGTAAAGCTGTAAAACTCCTTTTTTTCCCCCTAATGCTGTGTTCCTGAGAAAGAGAGGCTTCTATTACGTTCTGCCTGTCAGTTGAGGCTAAAGAATTTATGTTCCAGCCTTATTAATTCCCAGTGTAGGGGGTGGGAGGGCTGGCCTGGACCTGCCCTTTGCACTCTTTGGTTAAATAAAAGACTGTTGAGCAAATGAAGAGTGTAAACAGGATTCCTGGGAGAACCCATCTTTCTGGAGCATCCCTAAGTCCTCCTGGGGACCTTTCCATTTGCAATGCTAATTCCTAATCATGCATTTCTCCAGACTGGTCCCTCAAGGCCCTCTAGAGCTGCCTGTTGTGCAGCCACCTTCAGTACTGGAAAGGGATAGGGCTTGTTTCTTCAGGTGTGTCCTCAGATGCGGGCTTCTGCTGGCTCAGCCTGCAGGTTTCTCCAAGCTCCTGGGAACCTGAGCTAGTGTACTGGTAAGCGTGTGCCGTTTCATTGTCTTTAATCCTACTGCGCTGGAATTGCCATAAGGGGCCCCTGTGGCCCCAGAGCTAGCAGCCCCAGCCAGGTGGGGGGGGAGGTGAACGCGGATGAGAATGGGGGTGGGCGCTGCCACACATGCACAGGGCACTGGGGAGAGGCTGCCCAGCTGAGCAGGGCCGATCGCGCAGAGGCCGGACGTGCTCCCGACAGGGCTGGCAGCTGGGCAGGAGCACGGGGGCCCGGAAAGGGTCTGACATACAGGGGGAGAGGGGAATGGGTCAGGGTTGGGAGTGTCAGGGGATGATGCATCCTGTTGGAGAGTCAAACTTGCGAGAGATCGCAAGATGGGAGACGGCTAATTAGGTTGTCCTGGTGATCCCACGAAGGCAGTGCAGGGCCTGAAAGCGCAGGCTGGGAGCGCTGAAGGGGTGCTGTGAGGGCTCTCGTGGCATCTCCGCAAGTGCCAGCAATTTTAGTCCCTATGTAGACAAACATTTTAAATTATAACGTTGAAGCACATTTTAATGGATATTAGGAAAAAAAATATTTAGCACATCATACTACAAAGCTACAGTAGTAATCCATTCAAGTTTTTAAAGTGAATTGATTTAAAGGAAAATGAGAGGCCAGGGGATTCCATTTCTGAGAGTGAGGTCGAATTATTGTCAAAAAGTCCCCTGCTGTTAGAAAGTGTACCAAAGATTGCTGGTGTATGCCCATAGCAAATTGGGATGCAGTTGAAGAGATAATTAATGAATTAGGAGAAAGAGTTAAAGAAATTCTTCTTCCAGAGAGACAAGGAGGTGGAAATACAAGAAGAGAAATGGAAAGCAATGGAGGATAGACTGAGAAGACCCAGAATCCATCTCATCAGAGCTCTGGGATGAGAAAATAAAGAGAAAGGCAGAAGGATAAAGATAGAGTGGTTGAGAATTTCCAGAATTGCTGAAAGCTATCTATTCTCAAGATTCAAAAAGACCAAGATATGTCTAGCAGAAAAAATACCATAAGGAAAGTGTACAGCATCCCAGACAAAGAGAGTATCTCAAAGTGGCCAGAGAGAAAAGTTAGATTTTCTGTTAAAAGAATGATAAATAGATTGATAGCTTTAAACAGAGGCCAGAAGATCGTGAAATCACAGCTTTAAAAGTAACAGCCAACTTAGAATTGTGTCTCCAGCAAAACCATCTTTCAAGAAGGAGGATGAAGGAAACAAATTTTTAGACAAATAAAAACTAGAGGGCTACCAACCAAAAGACCTCTCATTAAAGGAACTTTTGATGGTTAAATTTCAAGAAGGATAATAGTTTCAGAAGATTTGAGATGCAAGAGGGAATCATGAGCAGAAAAAAAGGGTCAAGTTTAACTCTAAACACATGAAAAACAAAAAGACTATCTTAATTTGTAAGGTTAAAAAAGATCAAGGTGGAACTAAAATCTTGGTTAGAATAGCAGATAGCTAAGGAAGAAGTATATATGTTTTTGGTATTACTGGAATGAAAATATTCATGATTTCTTGTATTGTTTGGGAGGAGAATAAAGATACCATTTTATTTAGACCATTAAGTTAAATATGCATGTTAAAATATGTAGGGTAGCTTTTAAAAGAATAGAAATAATTCAGTAACTTCGAGAGTAGTTGCGAACAGGGTAGTGGAATGAGGGGTAAAGTATATCAACCCACATGTCGGCAAGATTGAAAAATATTAGGAAAAATGGAACAATTGGAAACTTCAAAATAAGAGGATGCAAATCAATCTGAATGGGTCAGTAATCACAGCTAGCCAATATTAAACTCTTTAGTTAGGGACCATTACTGGATTTGAAAAAATCTAATGCAAATATTCTCGCTGTCCTGATTCTTTGATAATCAGGGGAGGCTAAACATTCGCTATATTAGAAACCATGCATGTGTCCCCAGACCTCGTTTTTCTCCCTAGGTCTGGTTTTTGGAATGCTGGTGATTAAGCCCGATTTATTATATGACCATCCTGTATGGGAAAAGCGTGTAACTCTAGGTATCTCTGGTGAACCTTAAGAGATATAGCAGGGGACAGATGTGGTTCGGGTGGCTGGGCGTCTGTCTCCCATGTGGAGGGACCTGAGTTCGATCCCTGGGACCCCCTGGTAAAAATTTAAAGGAAAATATAGAAGGTGCCTGGGCCGCCAGGCCCCATGCGTGGGTGTGCCGCCGGGCCCCGCGTGCCAGTGAGCCTCCCCAAGGCCCTGCCGAGCCACGCAGCAAGATGATGACCTAACAGGAGAGTGACATAAAGGAGGAGAGCCAACACGAGACGTGCCGTAAAACCAGGAACTAAGGTGGCGCAGGTGGTAGACGCCTCTCTCCCACATCGGAGGTTCCAAGGATCAAATCCCAGTGAAGACAGGAGGAGAAGGATGAGAAGAGAGGACAGGAAACAGACACAGAGTTGCCCAGTTAATGGACACAAAAACAGTAAAAACGGGGGGAAGGAGAGGGGCTAAAAATGGATAGAAGTATATAAATAAATCAGTAAATCTTTTTTAAAAAAGTATAGGGGAGTAAGATATGGACTATAGTTAGTAGTAATACTTTGACGATGCTCTTTCATAATTTGTTAACAAATGTTTTACAACAATGCAAAATATTTGTGGGGGGGTGATGTGTGGGAGCCCTGTATGATGTTATGCATGTTTGTTTTGCAAGTTCACGATGTTTACTAAACACTTATTGTTTATGTATGTTCAAGTATGAATGTTATACTTCAATAAATTGTTTTTAAAATGAGAAAAAAAAAATCTAGCATTATGCTATTTCTAAGAGAAATATATGGACTTAGAAAGATTGGAAATAAAGGATGGAAAAAAATTACCAGGCAAATTATATAACAACTAGCAACAAACATCAGAAATTGAAAATTTAGGAACACCATTTTTAATGGCATCAAAAATATGAAATATTTAGGAAAAATCTAACAAACGGGTAACAGTCTTGTACACTGAAATTTATAAAACATTGCTGAGAGAAATTAAAGAAGACCTAAATAAATGATGGTAGATACTCTTTGCTCATGGGTGAGAAGACTCAGTATCATTAAGATGTCAGTCACCCCCAAGTGGTCTATATTTTCAATGCAATGCCAATGAAAAACCATACCTGCAGATTTTAATTTTTGTAGAAATTCACAAACTCATTCTAAAATGCACAGGGAAATAAAAAAGACCTAGAATATTTAAAACAACTTTGAAAAAGAAGAACAAATTGGGGAAGTAAAAATACCTGATTTTAAGACTTTTTATCAAGCTGCAGTAATCAAAATAGTGTTTGGTATGGTCTTCTTGTAAAATAGTCAAGTAGATTAATGGAACAGAAATGGAGTTTGGAAATAGACACACACATAGAAGCACAGATGATGTTTGACAAAGGTACAAAAACAATTCAGTGGAGAAAGTCGAGACTTTTAAACAAATTGGACAATTGTATGTCCATATATGTAAGAATGAATTTCAACCTTCACAAAATGGATCCTAAATCTAAATGTGAAACTTAAAACTCTAAGATATCTAGGGAAAAAAAATAGGAGTAAACCTTTATGACCTTGGGTTTGAAAAGATTTCTTAGGCAAAACACTAAAAGCATGATCCATAAAAGAATAAATTAATAGATTGAACTTAGTGAAAATGTAAAAGTCCTGCTCTTCTAAAGACACGGTTAAGAGTATAAAAAGGCAAGCTATGGTGGGAAGAAAATACTTGTAAAGCGTATGTCTGTTAAAGTACTCATATTCAGAGTATATACAAAATGACTCTCAAAACTCAAGAAACACAAGATAGTAAAATGATTTTAAACAGTCGCTTCACCAAAGAACGGCAGATATGCACATGAAAAGATGTGCAAAGCCATTTGTCATTAGTGAAATGTAAGTGAGACCATAACAAAACACTACTGCATACCTATTAGAATGGCTGGTATTAAAAAGCCTGACCATGTCCAGTTTTGGCCATGATGTGACAGAACTGGAGCTCTCACCCACTGTTGGCGTAAATGTAAATGGTGCAGCCACACTGGAAAGTTGTTTGGCAGTTTCTTAAGAAGGTGGACATGCTTCTACCATATGAGCCAGCCATTTGATGCCTGGGTGTTTACCCAGGAGAAATGAAAGCCTAGTCCACACAAATTCTTGTCTGTGCATGTCCATAACAGCTTTAATTTTTATAGAGCCCAGGGTCCATCAGAAAGTGAATGGATTAACAGACTGTGGTATAGCCGTGCAGTGGACACAACTCAGCAGGGAAGGGGAAGAAACTTGATTCACGCAGTAGCCTGGGTGAATCTCAGAACAATTATCTCGAGTGAAGAAGCCGGAGCAGAAATGAGCGCGTACCGTATGATTCCATTTATATAAAATGATAGGACATCTGAACCTCATACTCTAATTGCATCCTGCTTATTCTATGTCACTTACACCTCAATAAAGCTGTTGAGGTGGACCTTGAAAGCTGATATGTAGTTGTACTCAGATCACACATCTGCCTTCTCCCTGTCGTCCCCAAAGAAAAAGACCTTAAGGCAAAAAGCGCTTCTTGAGATAAGGGTTTTTATATTGAGGGAAATTTCACTATACCAGGAAAAGAAAACAAGTTTAAATTTGCATGCACCTAAAAATATAGCTTCCGATTTCCCACCTAAAAGAAACCAAATCCACTATCCTAATGGGAGCTTTAAACACACCTCGTTTATTTAGACCATAAGATGAACAAGGATTTCTAGGCGCTGTAGACAATACTGTGGGACATAGGTTCAAAGCAGCGCTGTGTCCTGGAGCCGCAGAGCCTGCGCCCCTGCAGCACGCACCCCGTGACGGGAGCCGGCGCGGCGCACTGCGTGGTCCAGTCCCCTTACTTTTCCTGGCGTTAGTTTCATGACCTGCAAGTGAGGGCTCACGCGGTCACCGTGCAGCCGGGCCAGGACTCAGGCTTGCGTTCCGGCTGCAGAGCTTATGCCCTGCGCTCTGCAGGGCCTCAGGGAACGTTTGTGCAGCTGTGTCCCACCCGAAGTCAAGCTAAGCAAACTTGAAGGAGTCGCCAGCATGCAAAGCAAATCCTCTTACAGCACAATTAAGTCACAAGCTGATAACCAAAAAAAAGGCTAAAAAGACATAACAAAAGTGAGCCTTATATGTTTATAGATTTTGGAGAGCAGTTTTATTGAGATATATTCACACATCATACAGTCTATCCATAGTGTACAGACAGTGGCTTTTAGTAGTCACATCGTGCATTCATCACCACAGAAAATTTTAGAACAATTTTATTACTCCAAAAAGAAAAACCCCACACCCCTTAGCAGTCACCTCTCAATCCCATCCTTCCTCAACCCTACATAACCGCTAATCTAATTCCATCTTTATAAATTGATTTATATTTACATTTTATATAAATGGAATCATACAATGTGTAGTACTTTGTGTCTGGTTTCTTTCACTTGGCATAATGTGTTTTTTTTTTTTGCCTGATTATTAACATCTTGTAACATTAACATACATTTGTTCCGTCTCTGAGAAAAACGATCTTATATATGCAGTATTATCCATAATCATATTTCACATGAGGTTTAACTACGCTATAAGTAACGTTTTTCAGTTTTCCTTCTAGTAATATGCGTGGCTTCAGACGTTCTCTTTCAATCAGTCAGACTCGTGTAATGGCACTGCTGGTCACAAACACTGTGTTGTGCTTTCACCTTTTCTAGTCATTTCCAAAGATTAACAAACAACTATTTTTTTTACCAATTCTGCACAGATTAACCCTCAGCTTTCCATTCTCTAACCTCATTCTAGTTTTTTTTTTTTTTTTTTTTTTTGGTGACCTATATTCTAGTTATTAACTCCATGAGTTTACACAATATATTTGGCTCATAGTAATGCATTCATACAGTATTTGTCCTTTTGTGTCTGGCTTGCTTCACTCAACATAATGTCCTCCAGGTTCATCCATGTTGCCATATGCTTTACGACTTCATTTCTTCTTACAGCTGCGTAATATTCCATCGTGTGAATAGACCACAGTTTGTTTATCCATTCATCTGTTGATGGACACCTGGGCTGTTTCCAGCTTTTGGCAACGGTGAATAATGTGGCTATGAACATCGGTGTGCAGATGTCTGTTCGTGTCACTGCTCTCAGTTCTTCTGGGTATATACCCAGTAGTGGTATTGCAGGGTCACGTGGCAAGTCTATATTCAACTTCTTTAGGAACTACCAAACAGTCCTCCACAGTGGCTGTACCATCCTGCATTCCCACCAACAGTGAAGAAGTGTTCCTATCTCTCCACATCCTCTCCAACACTTGTAGTTCTCTGTCTTTTTAATAGAGGCCATTCTGATAGGTGTGAAATGATATCTCATTGTAGTTTTGATTTGCATTTCCCTAATCGTGAGTGATGTTGAGCATTTCTTCATGTGTTTTTTTTGCCATTTGTATTTCTTCTTTGGACAAATGTCTATTCAAGTCTTTTGCCCATTTTTAAATTGAGTCATTTGTCTTTTTATTGTTGAGTTGTAACATCTCTTTATATATCCTGGATATTAAACCCTTATTGGACATGTGATTTCCAAAAATTTTTTCCCATTGAGTTGGCTGCCTTTTTACCCTTTTGACAAAGTCCTGTGAGGTGCAAAAGTGTTTAATTTTGAGGAGGTCCCATTTATCTATTTTTTCTTTTGTTACATGTTTTGTGTGTGAGGTCTAAGAAACCACCACCTACTACAAGGTCTTTAAGATGTTTCTTTACATTTTCTTCTAGTAGTTTTATGGTCCTGGCTTTATATTTCGGTCTTTGATCCATTTTGAGTTGATTCTTGTATAGGGGGTGAGATAGGGGTCCTCTTTCATTCTTTGGTTATAGATATCCAGTTCTCCCAGCACCATTTGTTGAAGAGACTGTTTTGTCTCGTTAACATGGGCTTGGTAGGTTTGTCAAAAACCAGTTGGCTGTAGAGGTGAGGGTTTGCTAATGCCATGCTGTTTTGACCACTGTAGCTTTGTAATACATTTCAAGGGCAGGCAGCATCTCTTTTAGGATGCTTTTGGCTATTTGGGGGTACTTTCCCTTCCAAATAAATTTGGTAGTTGCCTTTTATATTTCTTTAAAGTAGGCTGTTGTAATTTTGATTGGTATTGCATTGAATCTATAAATCAGTTTGGGTAGGGTTGACATTTTCATGATATTTAGTCTTCTAATCCATGAACATGGAATGTCTTTCCATTTGTTAAGGTTTTCTTTATTTGTTTTAGCATTGTTTTGTAGTTTTTCAAATATAGGTCCTATACATTTTGGTTAAATTGAAACCTAGGTATTTGAGTCTTTTTGTTGCTATTGTAAATGGAATTTTTTGCAGATTTCCTTCGCAGATTGTTTAGTACTAGTGTGCAGAAACATTACTGATTTTTGCGTGTTGCTCTTGTATCCTGCAACATTGCTGACTTCGTTTATTAGCTCAAGTGGCTTTGTCGTAAACATTTCACAATTTTCTACATATAGGGTTATGTTATCCACAAATAGTGAGAGTTTTGCTTCCTCTTTTACTATTTGGATGACTTTTGTGTTTTTTTTTTTTTTTTTTTTAATCTAACTGCTCTAGCTAGAACTTCCATCACAATATTGAATATCAGTGGTTACAGTGAGCATCCTTGTCTTGTTTCCGATCTTAGAGGGAAAGCTTTCGACCTTTCCTCATTGAGTACAATGTTGGCTGTGGGTTTTTCATATATGCCCTTTATTTTATTGAGGAATTTTCCTTCAATTCCTATTTTTTGAAGTGTTTTTTATCAAGAAAGATGCTGGATTTTGTTGAATGTCTTTTCTGTATCAATCAAGATGATCATGTGGTTTTTTTTCTTTTGATTTGTTAATGTGTTATATTACATTAATTGATTTTCTTATTCCTTGCATACCAGGAATAAATCCCACTTGATTGTGGTGTATAATTCTTTTGATACACTGTTATATTCTATTTGCAGGTATTTTGTTGAGAACTTTTTGTATCTATATTCATTAGAGAGATTGGTCTGTAATTTTCTTTTCTTTTAGTATCTTTATCTGGATTTGGTATTAGGGTGATGTTGGCTTCATGAAATGTATTGGGTAACTTCCCTTCCTCTTTCATTTTTTGTAAGAGTTTAAACAGGTTTGGTGTTAATTCTTCTCGAAATGCTTGGTAGAATTCACCTGTGAAACCATTTGGACCTGGACTTTTCTTTGTTGGGAGATTTAAAAATATATATATATTTTTAATAGAGAGGTTGTAAACTTACAAAATAATCATGCACATGTGTATTATTCCCATACAACACCCCTCCACCAACATACTACATTGTTGTGTGGTACATTTAGTACAGATTATGAAATAATATCATCAGACTGTTTATAAGAGATATCTAGCAAACATTTGAAGGACAGGTATCCCAGTGTTGTTCAGACTCTTTCAGAGAAGAGAGAAAGAGGTGAAAAAAAGCAAATATAATTTTCATACTTAAACTAGACAAGGACAGTTCAAGAAAGGAAAATTAGAGGCCAGTCTTACAATCCTAAACAAAACAATCCTAAACGAAACAATAATCGCCAAGACCTAGCCGTAATTAAAACATATAATCCATTATGATCAAACTGGGTTTATTCTCGGGATGGAAAGTTGGTGCAGCATTAGAAAAAGCTAGTGTACTAATGTAATTCACACTAGTAACGGGGTAAAGGGGAAAAATCCTATCTCAACTGATGTAGGAAAAGCATCTGATTAAATTCTCGTTCTCCGTGAGAAGGACTTTAGTAAATTAGGAATAGAAGGTGTTTTAGTCTGCTGGGCTGCCTAAAGCAATATACCAGAAATGGGTTGGCTCTTACAACGGGAATTTATTGGCTTCGAAGCTTACAGTTCTGAGGCTGTGAAAGTGTTCAAATCAAGGCACCCTCAAGTCATGCTTTCTCCCTGAGGACTGGCTGCCGGTGGTTTTGGACTCCTCTGGTACATGGCCAGGCACGTGGCGGCACCTGCTGGCTTCTCCCTTCTCCTCTGCGCATCCTTCTTGCTCCTGTGGCTTCCTCTTGGTCTCTTCCTATTTGTCCCATTTATAAAGGACTCCAGTAAGAGGATTAAGACCCGCCCTGGGCTATGCCTTAACTGAAGTAACCTCTTCAAAAGATCCTTAACTGAAGCAACCTAATGGAAAGGTCCCACCCCTAAAGGTTCACACCCGCAGGAATGGACGAGCTTTAAGAGCTTGATTTTCTGGGGTCCATACAGTCTCAAACTACCATACTCTACCCCCTGGATCCTCAAAAGACGTTTTCTTTCCATTTACAAATACATTCATTCCATCTCAAAAAGCCTTAAGTTATTTCAGTGACAACATCAAGTGCAAAGTCTCATCAAAATCATGATGAGTGTGGTCTGTCCTGGGGCACAATTCCACTCTGGCCATGGACCTGTGAAAGGTAGAGCAAGTTATCTGCTTCTAATATACAAAGGAGGGGCTGTCATGGGATAAAAATTCCCATTTCCATAGGGAGAAATTGGAAGGAAAACAGGTCACAGGTCCCAAACAATTCCGAAAACCTGCAGAGCAAACTCCACTGGATTTCGAGACCTAGGACAGAAAGTGTTGTCAGTGGTGAAATGTTACAAGCAGTCCCTTTGAAGTCAGCCACGAGAAGGAAAGGGGGCCTGGCCAGCACAGCACAGCACGATCGTGAAACGCGCCGCTGTCTTTAGTTTCTCTCTCCTCTCCCTTTCATGTGCTCCAGGCTGCCTCCCACCCACCCGGCGACCTCCATGTTGCCAAGTCCAATGGTCACCTCTCAGCCCCCATCCTAATTTGACCTTTCTGCAGCATCTCCATTCGCTCGTGTTTCCTCCCAGCTCACTAGCTGTTCTTTTTTGGTCTCTTAGTCCTATGTGTACATTTCTAGCCTGGACCCTTGGACAGTGCTCCTGGACTCTAGACTCATAGGTCCAGCTGCCCACTTGACATCGCCACACAGGTGCTTGATGGGTTTCTAGAACTTAGCATGGCTAAAGAATTCATTGCCCTAAGACGCTTCTCTAAACGTTTCCTCATCTTAGGAAACAACAGCTTCATCCTCCAGTTCAGGTCAGAATCGGTGGGGTTATCCGTGATTCTGCGCTCTCTCTCACGCCACCATCTCTCTCCTACTCTTGAGGGGATTCTCTCAATTCAGCCTCCAAAGCACGTCCAGAATATGACCATGCCTTACAAGCTTCACTGCTTCCGTCTTGGCCGGAATCTCCAATGCTGCGTGAGCTCATGAGTCCCGTGGTCCCATAACCTATCTCCCTGGCTCCACCTCTCCCGACCCTGCTCTTTTCCAGCTCTTTCCTCTTGGTACCAGCCAGAGGGGTGCAGCTGCAGCACGCACTCTCCTCTGCTCAAAGCCTTCCAGGGGTCACGAGGACAAGCCGTGACCGTGAGGCTCTGAGGGTCCCCAACTCCACACCCGCCCGGCACCTCCCGCCTCGTCGTCTGCTTTGTTCATCTCCTCTCTATTGCAGCCACACTGATCTTCTCACTGTTTCTGGAATGTTCCAGAAGTCTCTTTTACCTCACGGTCTTTGCATTTGCTGTTGAACCTTTCTGGAAGATTTCTCCCCTGGAGATCTACATGGCTTTTCGTCTTTGGGTCTTTGTTTAAATGTCACCATCTTAGATGACTTCCCTGTTGAAATTGCAAACCATCTCCCTGCCCCCCCCCACAAAAAAGTCTAGTAATTTCTATCCCCCTGCCTTGTTCTATTTTTTCCATACATGTGTCAACTTCATATATACCATACGTTTTACTTATTTACTTAATGAACTATATTAGTGGTAGAAATGTAGGTATCACACAGACACGGCAAAATTATGATGCCAGCACCTGAGAACTGCAGTCTCGGGAAGGCCAGGTCTGAGAAATTGATGATATATGTACTGACAAAGGCAGTAGCCACGGGGAGGGAGAGCCAAACCCCACTATGATGTGGGCTCTGTCTCTGCGATGGCGCTGTGGTCCTGGGTTTAAGGATGAGCAAGACGGGATTGATGAAGAAGGGGGGAATCCATTTGAAGATCCTCAGGAGAGAAACGCACGGCGATTTGAGGCAGGGTGGCAGCCCTTGCTCGATTTCTCCGTAATGCCTAGAGAACAAGGACCTTGGATTAGGACAGAGCCAGGCTGGAGTGCCCCTCGGCCTCTTTGTGGTGTGGACCTGGCAGGCCGCTCAACTTTTCCTGGCATTGCCCCTCTGTCAGGCGAGAGAGGGCCCCCCTCAGAGGCTGGTTGCCAAGACTGGGTTCTATGTCTTGGCGTAGAATCGGTCTCAATGAGTTTACCTTTTGTATTATTGGCTGTTATCTGTGAAAGGGAAGAAATGAACAGCCATCTCTGAGCTTGCCTAAAAGTCCATCTGCTCCTCACGTCCCATCTATAAGGCTGCTGGTACCTGAAGAGGAGATTGCATTCATTTCAACGAGGCGAGGGTTTTGAAATGAAGGCATTAAGCAAAAGTGAATGTCCCCACGAGCTCTGGTTTTCTCCGAACCCTGGCCAGATAAACACTGGGAATCGCAGATAACTTCACAGTCACGTTAATGGCTCAGCACATTAAAAATTTCCCTTGGTTATTTCTTTCTCTTTCAGTCTGAACCCGAGGGCTTTTCTCATTTCCACTTGTACGTTTGTGCTGCTTTTCTCGTGAGATGGAGGAAAGAAATTCTAGAAGAAAGAGATTTTCAAGTAAGTAAACGCCTTTTCAAAAGAACCTGAGTTTGATGTTCTACCAGGAGAGAAGTTTATTAAATTTTAGTTCACAGGGTTATTTGTGAAAGAGCTTTGAAAAGTGCTCGGCTGCGCCTCACCCCTGACTGCCTGCTGTTCAGAAGCCGTCAAAGCCTGGGAATTGGATCCAGCCGTGGGCACGTGATGTGTGGCTGTTTGATGCGCCCTGAGGAACCTCGTGTGCCCGTCTGTGGGCCCTTGGGAGGGATGGGACGCTAGGTGATGTGTCAGGACAGGTGTCTGGCTATTGGTCAGTCAGCCTCGGCCCTGCTCCTGCCCCCGGGCGCTGTGTGGCGGGGGGCCTGCTGCCTTGTCTCTGCGCTGGTCCTCTGTCGCTTCCTGGGATGCTCACTGGCGCTATCGAGTGAAATCCCTGCCAGGCTTGCACACAGCCTTGAAGTCCCCGTGGACCGAGCCCCCGCCCTTTCCCGCCCCAGAGTGTTCCTTCTGCGTGGCGTGTTCATCCCTGTGCAGGAGGATCCTGCCCGTGCCAGCCAGCACCCTTCCCCTGCTGACCTGTCATGCCTGCGGGGTGCTGGCTCCGCCCAGCGCCACCCTGCGCAGAGGCTCAGCTGGCACAGGGAGAGACAGTGTGTGGGCCCAGGGACCGGCTCTGCCCCCCACCGGCTGGCGTCACTGTCCTGCCCCCCCCAAGGCCTCTCATCTCTCATAGGAGGGGCCAGACCTGCACCCGCCCTGGCAGGTTCTGTAGGCTTCAGGGCCTGCCCCCCCTCCACGTGGGTGGCGGGAGGAGCCAGGGAAGTGCTGCCGGAAAGGCCTCCCAAGGGGGACCTTCACCTGGGGCCCCCGGCCCACGAGCCATGGTGTTCCCGCCGCCACCGCATGTAGGACGTGGGAAAGCAGGTCAGGGTGCCTCCATCCCTGTGGCCTCGTGGTGCTCGGGGGGCATCGGGCAGCGTGGTCTGTAGGCTGGGTGGAGTGCACCCACCCGCCCTGCTCCAGGGCTCCCCAAGCTGTGGACCATCTGCTGCCCCCCGCATCTCGTCGCTTTGCACTCGAGGGGCGCAGAGGTGCTAAGAGAGGACGTGGCTCTCTCACGGCTGAAGAAGGTAGAAAAGCCCAGAGCCTGGCATGCGGTCTCCCGCCACTGCTGCCGTGCTCCCCAGTGCGCTGTGGTTCTGGTGGGGCTGCGCGAGCCAGGAGGCTGTGCACTGGCCTGAGGGGGGGCCCCGCCCCCCGCTCCTCTTCCTGCAAGGACTTCAGAACGGCCGGTGCCCACCGCCCTAAGCCCCACGCAGGGAGCTTTCGTCATTGCTGCGAAGGTGCCTGCTGGAGGCTGCACGTGCCGTGGGGGCCGAAGCAGGACTGCGGGAGGAGGTGGGCTGCAGGGTGAGTGGGAGGGCTGGCAGTGGGCCCCCTCCTGTGAGGGCGTCCCCACCCTCAACACAGAGCCCTCGGGACGGTGGTGTCGGGGGCTCGGGCAGGCACAGACTAGGGCAACGTGACGCAGGGCTCTTGAAGGGGCCGGGGTCAGTGAGGCCCGCCATGCTCCCTCGCCGTACCCACCACACTTTTAAGAGGTGCAGTTTGCTAGCGGTTTGGCTGTAGGCATTGCCTGTTGGAATTGGAGGGTGCCACTTGGGCAGCTGGTGAAAGCGTTTTGCTGGACTTCTCAGAGCCCTGCTCACTCACCTCGAGATGAAGTGAGAGCCAGCGCGGCCAGGAAGCGGGCGACACGGCCCCGGGGCCCCGGGAGCTGCGGGGGAGCAGGTGGGGGTGTGGAGGAGGGCAGGGGCCCGGGCCCCAAGGTGATAAGGTGATTTCCTTTCCTTTTCTGAGCTCAGAGCAGACTGGTGCTTTTATGTCGGGGGGCGGGGGGGAGCTGGATGGAGAGCACATCTGTGCACCAGAATGTGGTGGGAAGGGAACTGAGAGAAAACAGGAATTAAATAAAAATGAAGGGCCCAGGGAGTGCTGCCGAGCGAGGGGGCCTTGAGCTGCAGTTGTGGCATTTTAGGAAAACGGTTCTGCAGCCACGCAGAGACCCCGTGAGTGAGGCCCCACCCCAGCCCACGCCAGGAGCATTCCTGGGAAGTAGCTTCAGGAGCCCTGCTCTGCAGCACTGAGATCCACCCCTCAGGAATAGCGTGTTGCTCTAAGTCATTTCCATAGCAATGGAATCGTTTTCTAAAGGCAGAGTGCTCCCACAAGAAAGGCCAAGACTCTGCCAGTGCCTGGAGTCAAGCTGCGCCAGATCTGCGGGGAGCAGTGCAGGGAGATGGGTTTTGCTTTACTGTGTTTAATTCCCTAAAAATGGGGCCAGAAGTGCAGGTCCAGGCACTTGCCCAGGCTGTGGTTTGCTTCCTCCGCGCTGGGGCTTGCGCCCTCCTGACGTCCCCCTGGTGGGCTGGGGCAGGCACAGGGCTCTGGGGCCCCGGGGCGGTGGCTGCCCAGGCCCGCCCTTCCCTGGAGAGAGAGCCCCCGCAGGTGCCTCCCGCCGTGGGGTGCTGGCCCTGAACGTGAGCGGGGGCGCAGCCTTTGCTGGGCCTTGGGTGCCTGTTCCAGCCTCCTGGAGGGGCCTTTCCACCCGGTGTGGGCCTCACTGGCGTGTTCTGGTAGTTTACGAGCCCAGCTTTAAAAACAGTAGAAAATAACCCGCCTAGAAAATGCACACTCGTCCGTTTCAGCCCCAGAGAGCAGAGTTGCTCGTGTGACTCCGCAGGCCCTTGGGGGCCCTAATAGCCTGCCTGCCCCACCCCGTGCCCTCCCACCGCGGCCCTGGTCCCTGCCGAGGCCCTAGTCCCCGTGCCCCGCCTTGCCTGCCTGGAGGGGGCCCTCCCTGCCCTGCCGACCCCCACGGCCTGACCCGACCAGCAGGGTGCGGGGGCCAGAGCTTTGTGAAACCCCCTGAAGGCCGGGCATGGGCTGGCTTTAGGGAGAGCAAGGCCCTCAGACCCCTGTTTGAAGGGTTTTGTTTTTCAGCGTGGAGAACAATTAGTTTATGGTGAAGAGAACAGGGGACTGGCAGTGGAATGATAAACCTTCTCTGTAGAGCCCTCAGGGGTTCAGAGGTCTGTAAACATTTCCAGTCAGTCAAGACCTGCTCATGTCTGCTGACACGGGTTCAGAGCTGGGTGAGGAGAAGGAAGGAAGAAGGAAGCCTCTGCTCAGTGGGCCCTTCCCCTTCTGGGCATTAGGAGGGGCCCTGGGAACCTGAGGGCGGCTGGTCGGGGACCCCAGGGAGGAGCAGGTTTCAGTCCAGGTGAGGCTCCTGGTTCCCTGGGCTCCCTGAGCAGGCCCCGTGCTGTCAGCCGGGGAAGTGGAGGCACCTGGCTCGTGTCTGCCGGGCTGGGCGGAGGTGTTGCTCACGGCTCAGATGAGCATGAGACTGGGGTGCTGGGGAGCCTTGGGCAGGGCCCCAGGGTGGGCTCGTCTCAGAGGAACCACCATAGCAAATAGGTGAGAGGGGAAGGGGAGCGAGACCCAGAGAGAGAAAAGGGGTGGTGTCCAGGTGAAGGTCGGAGAGGCAGGGTCCCAGAGGCTCTAGGGAGCCTCTTCCAGAGTGGGAAGGGATCTGGTCAAGTGGGAGATGATCACAGACGAGCTGAGGAGGAGGCAGAGTCCAGGGCCAGCTCCTCAGCCCTGTGGTGGCATGAAGCCTGTGGGGGATTCTGCAGGGGAGTGACATGAGCAGGTGGGCGCATGGGAAAGAGGGCCAGGATGCAGCAAGGAGAGTGGGTGCAGAGAAGCAGGGACAGCAGGGACGGCCAAGAGGGGAGAGGACCAGGATGCAGCAGGGAGCGTGGGCGTGGGGAGGCAGGGACGGCCAGGAGGGGACAGGGGCAGAGAGCAAGAAGAGCAGGTGGGTGGCTGCGCTAGAGGAGCGCACAGAGGAGAAGGGGTGGGCCTCCTGGCCTTGCAGGTGGAAAGTGACCAGCAGAGAGCTCAGGGAGGCCATGCTGTGGATGGCACATCTGTCCTCAGAGGCCCTGAGTGGGCACCACAGGGTCGCGGGGTTTCAGAGGCTGCTGCGCGCGCTCGAGGTGTGTGCGTTCTCTCTGTGCAGGCCTTGCTTCACGTTCTTTGCTGTCTGTATAGTAAACTTGGGTTTTCAGCTTTTTGAAACACACATAGATACTCAGTGAAGCGCCTGTGGGAGGAGACTTTAAGCATACTTGGCCAGGATGAAAATAAGGTGATTGTGAATCTGAATGGCAGAAAAATAGGAGTGGTTTCAGCATTCTTTGTGGGATTTTGTATTTGTGCAGAGAATGCGTCTTCTTCCTAATCAGCCACCTAACTCAGGCATTAAGAACATTCAGAGTTAGAAAAGCAGGAATAATGCAGGCACATCCACTGAGCGTAACTCTTTAAAACTAGAGAACAAAGTCATGATAGATAACCAAGCACTTGAAAGAGCCCTCTTCAAGATGACGCCGGCCAAAACGCAATGATCCTGTAGTTAATTAGACACTCAGAAGTTTATGGGAGGTGGCCCGTGCTGGACTTGTAAGCAAATTCCAGGCCTGAATGCTTCTATTCTTTAAAAACGTTAAAAAATAAACTAAGTCTTTAACTTGAGGTAGAAATTGAAAATTGAAGTCAACTTATGATAAAGAAGATATGGGAATGAAAGAATAAAATTAGGTTAATGGATTAGAAAACTGAATTGATAATAGAATTGTTAAGTACTGTACATCTTAGAGGGGCATTTCAACTGCCAATAAAATAGCAAACCTCTTGCAAGTATAACCAATATAAATGGGTGAAAACAGTAGTTCCTGTATTAGGAAGGAGGAATCTATATATATTGGGAAAGTATAAAATGCCAAAGTTGCTCCCATTTCTATCTGTTATCTATCAGCACCCCCTACCCCCTGTCTGTATCAGCGCTTCCTCCATTCACCCATCCACCCATCCATCTCAGGGGCCACGAGGAGGCAGGGAGCCCGGCTGTGCTCACCAGCGCCCATCCCCCCAGCACGGCACCTGGCACTGGGCAGGTGTGAAGGTGAACAGGCATAGAATGACCAAATTCTTTATTTGTTAATAGAAAGCACACATGAAAATGAAATTAGAATCTGATTTTATTTGCAGAACAATTACAAGATATCCTTAACAAAATAAAATGTAGCCCATTGTTCTATTAAATGAGAAAAATCCTTTAAAGTGTATTTCACGCCAGGAATTTTGAATTGGTTTAGTATTTGTCATCTTTTTGTGTTGGGTTCCACCACCTCCCCATGGTCATGCTTCATCAGAAGGACTCCCAGGCCTTGACACGTGGCGCGATTTTCTTAAGAGATTCAGTACTTTTATGGATTTAATCAAGAGAGAAAATAACTTCTTGAAGTAGAAATGAAAGAGTACTTTCTTAACGTGTTAAAGAATATCTCAATTCAACAGTCACCGATACCTGGAGATATACTCGACGGCCCCATTTGGATTGGGCCTGGACCTCCGTTTGTGCAGTGTGGTAGGATGTCCGGTGCAGGCCCCCCCACAGCACGGACACTGTGGGCAGGTGCGTCTTCCATGCCTGGGCTCTGCAGCGGCCTGAGCTGGCACAAGGGCGGAGTCTTGCTGGTAGTACCGGCTAATGCCTGTTGGCCTAGCCTCCACCGTGCCCGCCAGCAGCCCGCCCCGGGCAGGTAAGGCTGGGACCTGGTGGGCCAAGGCGGACGTGAGGCCCTTTGCGTAAACCCAGGACCCCTGGACGCAAACGCGTGGGCCAGAGCAGGTAGCCAGCCAGCCAGAGCCGGGTCTGCAGGCTCTTAGCTCCGTGTGGAGCAGAGTGGAGGCAGGTGTCCTGAGAGTCCGGGGCACAAGCTCGTCCTCCCACTCATTTGGAGCTAGAGTTTATATTACTCAAGTGGCTGAAACAGCCCACACTAAACATTCAATTTAAAATGGTCAGAGCCCCAGGTACCTAACAGAAGAAAATCAATTCTCTCTGGAGTAACACGTTTTAAACACAGCGTAGAAATTGTAAATATCTGAATCCTAAAACATGGTAAGCAAAATTAAAAAGCAGCTGTCAACCTGAAATAAAATGTTGCTTTCACAAGCAGGAACAAAACATAGCTTAGAGCCTTAATATACAAAGAACTCACACAAATAATAAAAAAGAAAATGTTCTCATGAAAATTGGAGACAATAAGAACAACCGTCCAGTGCATAGACGTGGGTCTTCCGATCGACAGAGAGCTGCCCCGTCGAGCCAGTGGTGCCTTACAAGGCATTTCCCTGCCCCGACGCGGGCGGCACCGGCCCTCCTCCGCGGGGTGTGAAGCCAAGCCACACGCCCTTTCTGGAGAGGGGGCTGGTGGTCTCTGCCAGGCCGTGCCAGTGGTGCCACTCTTACACTTGTGAGGAACAGATGGGCAGAGCCTGGATACCAGCGGTAGGTAAGCAGTTGCCTGATTATGGCAGATGACTGGTTGGAATATTTTATGGACCCCACAAATGATGTCTTTAAATAATATTTGTTGATAGGGGAAGATGCTTTCAATATATGTCTTTGCAGAGGAAAAGCATGGTCTGAAATGAGGTACGTCTACATAAGTGCATGCTTATAAAAACGATCCCAGTTTTGCTCATATGCACAGAAGCAAACCAAAATGTTAGCAGTGATGATTTTTGGCTAGTAGAATTGTGGATACTTAGGTTTTCTCGTTTGACTCCACACTCCCTTCAGCATGCGTCCTGCGTCAGCCTAGTCCCTGCCCGTGAGGGCGCCGCTGGCCCTCGCGCTCCCCGACCTCCGTCTGGGGCGCAGCAGCCAGCACCCCCTTGTCTTGCGATTCGCACAGCTGCAGCTCGCTTCTCCACGCCACCCTGCAGCTCCCGCGTGTGCGAGGGCACAGCCACGCACCTCCTCCCTCAGGCACACACACAAGTGCGTGTGCAGGCGAGCACACACGTGCACACGTGCTCAGCGTTGTGTGGCAGCTCTCACTGCTCTGGGGGCCTCGCACACCCACGGGCGCCTGCGCGTTCTCCCTGCTGAAGGGGTGCGGGGTTGGGGTTGGGGTTGGGGTTGGAAGGGGTTGCAGAAGGAGGGTGGGGAGTGGACGCTGGGGCCTCCGCGACAGCTCAGAAGTTGGCGGTGCGGGCGAGGCTGCCTGTTGGGCCTTGCCACGCGGCCACGCTGGGGGCCTCTTGAACCTGGCAGGCAGCAGCGCTCGCACCCAGGTCTGCAGTCTCTTGGCCCTCGGCAGCGCCATCGGCGTCCCCGCCTGCAGGGGGGTGGGGGTGATGTCGTTTCTAAGTGACCCGGGCGGGGTCTCTGGGCGCACTGGGAGCTCCACGGTGGGAGACTCTGGGCTGAGCCATGCCCACCCGGCTGTCCGGGCCTGCCCCAGCCCTTGCCCAGCCTCCAGCCTCTCCTTGGAGGCCCTCTTAGCCCTGGGTGCTGAGACCCCACCCCGCTGAACCCCCCGCACCGCGCTCTCAGGAGGCCTCCCTGGAGGCAGCACACTGCGGCCCTCAGAGGTCTTTGATGAGGAAGCAGGAGGTTAGAAATATCCCTGGGACATCCCCGACTACAAAAATAAAGGAAATGACAGCAGAAGATCAAGTTCTGCTTCAGCGTGCAAAGCAGGGGTGAGGTGGCCTCCCCCTGCCCCCTGGCCTTGTCCGCCCCCGCCCCGGGACACGGGGGTGGGGTGGGGGCTGAGGTGCTCTTTGGTGTCTTCTGGCCACAGGCCCTCGGGCCCTTTCATTTGGTTTTTGAGAAGCCTCGAAGCACTTCCTCTTCAGACTCCTGGACCCCAGGACCCTTAGAGGTGCCCTGAAGGTCAGGTCCAGCTTCGGGATCAGGCCTGGACGGCGTGGAGAGCAGTGAGGCCTCAGCCCCTCCGATTCCCCCCCTTGGGTGAGCCACGTCACTGGGGCCCGTGAGGCCTGAGCCCCTGCAGGAGGCTTAGAGTCTTTCTCGTGGGCGCTGGGCCCCAAGGACCTCCAGGGCACCGGGGACGAGCCTTTGCTTTACTTTTGGAAACTGCAGCCCGACGGCCTCAGACCCAAGCGGCTGCCTTCCAGGCGCTGTTCGCCTGTGCGCTGGAGAAGAGGCCGCGGTCTCCATCTAGTGCTATGCCTGGCCTGTGGGGAAGCCCACGGAGCGCTGGTCAGTGAGGGATGGATTTTACATCCGTCCGCCCTCCGCAAGCTCTCGTGTGGAGTTCCGACTGCCTTCTAGACCAGGGGCTCTTAGCCAGGGCTCCATGAGCTTGAACTGAAATTCCGGAAGCGTTGTTCTCGTGGGGCCGTGTGGTGCGGGTGTGATCTGTTTATTAGGTAACGCACAGTGCAGTGGGGGCGCAGTAAGGGGGTCGCGCTTTTCACCTGACTGGCAAAGGGGTCCGTGGAGCAAGGAAAGTTCAGAACCCTCATCTAGGCGAACTGCTGCCGCCCTGACCAGCTGGAGAGCTCACTCCCACGGCGGATTAGCCCCTGCAGGCATCGTCCTGTCCGCGGGCCGTGGGGCGGCCCTGGTGGCCGAGTGCCACGCCTGTCGGGCAGGACAGCGGGGCCAGGCCGTGGCCTCCCGAGGGCTGGATGGTCTTTCACCGGGCAGAGTGCCAGGCTGGGTTCAGTCGAGGCAGCAGATGTCGTGAAATGCCAAAGAAAGATCAGTTTCCTCTTTATCGTTTCAAGACAACTTCAAGGCAAAGCTGGGTCAATTGAAAACTAATCTGAAGTGTACTGTTGTGCACACCTGTGCTCCTGGGGCGGCTCACGTGTGGGTTTGCTTTGCTGTGTGCGTTGTGTTAGCTTCTGGAGCCTTTTCATCGGCAGCTCTTAGGTCCAGTCCTCTTGCTGCTCAGATTCTCATGCAACATTCTGGGGCTCTAGTGAAGGAAAACTGGACTTCTAGTAGACGGCAGCCCCTCTGTGCCTCTCCAGGGCGCCCCTTCCCCACCAGGGGCAGCTCAAGCAGAGACCTGTGTGGGGCAGACAAGGACGCCTGAGGTGGGGAAGAGGAGGGGGCAGCCCGCAGGGGCTGGGGCTGAGGGTGGGAGCCTCCTGGAGGTCTTTGGACCGAGCCTGTTCTGGAGCAGGGGCTCGACGCCTCCAGGGTGGGCTGAGGGGGGCCGAGGGGGGCCGGATGGCATGGGGCCGCGTGCCCTCTCCTGGGCAGCATTATCCGGGCTGAGAGTGGGTCTGGTGGGAGCGGGAGGACTGGGGAGGGCCAGCCCAGCGGCTCCTGCCATCCTCCCCAGGGCAGGTGAGGCAAGCCGGGCGAGGAGGAGAGCTGTGCCGCCGCCCAGGAGGTGGGCCCGGGGGAGCGTGTGGTGTCTCCAGCCTGGCAAGCGGCGGCCCTCAGGGCGGTGGTGGGTGTGGACGTGGCCAGCCAGTCTCAGCAGAGCCAGCCTGCAGGGGCCTCGTGGCCCGACAGTGAGGGGGCTGGCGAGGGACCCGGCCTGCCTGAGGCCGGGGGCAAGGGAGTGAGGAAGGGGCCAAAGGGTGGGGCAAGTGCTGGGAAGGAGGGACAGGCTTCAGTGGGGGACAGGGACTGATGGACTGACGTGGGGGGCGCAGAAGCACATTCCCTGCAGTGAGGGAGGGTGCAGGGCTGGTGCGGGCTGGGTTAGGCAGCAACTGCCCTCCTGCCTGGGATGGTGCCGCACGGATGCATGGAGAGCCGGGCGCAGGCCCCACCTCAGCCCTTCCGAGTCTCCTCTGAGTCCCCTATGAGCCATGGAGGCCCCACAGTGGCCAGCCCCCAGCCCCCAGGCCTAGCCCCCAGTCCTAGCCCCCAGTCCTCAGCCCCCAGCCCCCAGGCCCTAGCCCCCAGCCTCCAGTCCTCAGCCCCCAGCCTCCAGCCCCAGGCCCCAGGCCCCAGCCCCAGCCCCCAGTCCTCAGCCCTCAGGACCCTGGCCCTGGCCCTTGGTCCCCAGCCCCCAGCCCCCAGCCCCTACTCCTTAGCTCCCAACCCCCAACCCTGGCCCCTGGTTCTTGGCCCCCAGCCCCAGCCCTCAGTCCTTAGCCCCCAGCCCCCGGCCCTTGGCCCCCAGCGCTGTTGGGCCCCACCCACCTGGTGTCCTGGTATCTTAGAGGTGGGGGTCCCACAGGAGAGCTGTGCTCCCCAGGCCCCCGAGCGCTTCTGACGTCCCAGGTCAGGTATGTTCTCGGGAGGCGCTGGGCTAGAGACAGCGAAAGGCCCGTCAGGCTCAGGACGTTTTCCCTTTCTCGTCCTCACCCATAAATACCAGCAGGCAATTTTCTTTTCACATTTTGGGAAATGGGGCCTCCTTCTTAAATTACACTACTCATTATGATAATGGCAGTGGAGTTTGAAAGTTCAGTCGTTTCTGACTAAAGTAGAGTGTATGCCGCAAATTTACTAGCAACTTTCTTAATTGGAATAAATGATTAAAGGGTGAGAAAATGGAGCCTGAGGAGAGATGAAAAGAATGAAATTGTGAAGGGCCCTGGGGTGGCTTACAACCGTCTTGAAGCCGAAGAGAAGCGAGGTCTTTTTCTCTGTCGTTCAGTTAAAGCAAGGGAAATGCAGGTTACACCAAAAGAAGAACTTCCTCGCATCTCCTTGGAGTGACTTGCCAAGGACACCTGCTGGGGGCTTTGGTAAAGGGACCGGGAAGTAGCAGAGGATCCCAGTTTCGGCTCTGCGCCGGCCTTCTGGAGGGAGCCGGTGGCCTGGGGGAGCACCTTCCTGCAGGCCGCCGTGTGAGGGAACCGAGGCAGTTGTATTTTAAGAGCGTCAAGGTTGTGACTTGTCAAAGAGCAGTGCCCACTCCCGGCACCCGGACACAGCGAGGACGTGCTCCTGGAGGAGAGGGCCCGCGTGCCCCGGTCCTCCCCAGCTCTCCACAGAGCGCTCGCACAGCTCGTGCTCTCCTCACAGCTGCGTCACTGCCGCGTCACAGCCGGGCAGCCCGGGGCCCGTCAGCGGAGCCGTGGTGCAGATGGGCAGCGGGCTGCTTGCGTTCTGGGAGCTGGGCTCCGTTTGTCCACCTGTCCGTCTGCACACCATCTGCTGGCTGAGCCCGCTTGCGTTCTCTGAGCCACCGGCCGCCAGCGCGGGCGAGAGGGCCAGCCCTGCAGGGGTTCTCTCCGCGGAGCGTGTGCGAGAGGCCGCAGGTGGGGCCTGCACCCAGGCCCCCGACTCTCCCCACCCCTGCCTGTCCCGGGCCCAGATGGCCTGCGCTTCACCCAGGGAGGGCAGCCTGGCTGGGTGCTCGGCAGCTGCAGCAGCGCAGAGCTGGCCGTCGGCCAAGGCCGGTGCCCTGCTTGCCCAGGGGCACCGAGGAGAGCTTCGACCTTCCCTGGACTCGGTTTCCCTCTCCAGAGGGAGCGATGGCTTTGCACTGCCTCGCAGGGAGGCTGGAAGGGTGTGAGGTGAGGTGATGGGCAGGAGGGGCCTGGGCTTCCGTTGCTGCACTCACACACACACGCATCTGTGTGCTCACGCTCACCCTCCACTGTCGGGAGACGTAGCAGGGGCCAGAACTGGTGCTGTTCTTTCTCGATCTCTGAGAAACAAGCCCCTCTCTCCTTGCCAGCGGGGAATCCTTGCTTAAATGGGCTTACGGGAAGCGACTGCTCCGCCCTGCTTAGACCTCGTTTGGATCTCGCCTTCCAGTGCTACAAGGAAAGCCTCCATTGGGGTGGCATTTGGCTGCCAGCTGTGGCCGGGCCGGCCCTACAGGGCCCTGAGAGCTTGAAGAGGGACCGTCTTAGATCTGCCTTCGTTGAAATGACCCTAGTGGCACTGGCCGAGCGGCCTTTTTCAGCTTCACAAGAGGAACCAGGCCACGGGCGGGCTGACCACGTGCCGACAGCGCTTGCTGCTGCGGGGAGGCTGGGGGCCGCGCCTCGGTGGAGGGCCTCGTGCTTCTTTCTCGTGTTGGGGGTGTGGGCTCCGTTGTTTCCCCTCCACTGCCCTGGCCCAGCCTCCAGGAGGCCCCCCGCTGGCTGCCCACCCGCCCACCCACCTGCCCCAGCTTCCTCTCCTCTCCTCCCAGAGCGGCTGGGGGGCGGGCAGGGGGCAGGCCGCGGGCCCCGTGGAGATGTGGCGAGTGGCCGAGGGGGGCGGGAGCCGGCCCTATCCCTGCAGCTCAGCTCCCACCTGCCCACAGCCTCCTTCCGGCTCTGTCTTCGGAAAGGGGCTTGGGGACCGAGTTAAATCTGGGCTTGCCCCTGATCCTTTTCCCTTGAAGACTGGGACTCACGAGGCAGATTTTAAAGAAGAGGCCTGGGAGTGTGCACACGGCGGCAGAAAATCGATTGGTGTCCCATGGCTGCTCCAGACGCGCGTGTTTGGATTAAATCAGCCCTCTCTGCGCTGGGCGTTGCTCTCTCTGGCGTGGTACTCCACCCTGCTGGGCTGGCAGCGGCCGGCGGCGGCCGGCGGCATCTTGGGCTGCGGTCATGGCAGTTAGGTGTCCGTGGGCCTCCAGAGTCACCTGGAGAGAGTGACCCCAGGGCTGCACCTGACGGGAGTGAGCCACCGGCCAGAGCCAAAGCAGGCGCCAGGTTATGGACAGTCCACGTCCGTGTGCACCCAGCACCCAGCGAGTGTGCCACACACTGGCAGCCCAGGGGCTGGCGCTGATGCCGTGGTCCGGTTGGAGGGTCTTGAGAGTGACTGCAGCCCACTCCTCCCTGTGAGTCCTGCTCTTAATTTAGAGTCGCAAGGTCTGAGATTGGTTTCGATGCGCTTCCTAAGAACTGTGCTTGGTGTGAGCGTTAAGAGAGTTGAAATAAGAGCAAATTCGCGTTTGATTTCATGACACCGCACCCAAGTTCCTAGATGTGTCCTCAGCTGCCAAGGATTGCTGCGGATTCATCCGGTACTTCCCTGTCTATGTGGCATTACCGCAAATTCATAGAAAAGAGCTCAGCAGAGAGGTTTTTGATCCGAAAAGAAGCCTGTGGCATGAGAGGGGAGAAGGGAGGGGGCTGGGACCCTTTCCGAGTGACCTTGCCCTGAGCCCATCACTTTTTTTTAACTTAATTTTTAATTTTAAAGCTATACATGTGCATACTTTTAAAAAGGCAAAAAATTCCAAAAGGCTATCTACCAAAGGAGTACTTCCTTCCCACCTTCCGTGCCCTTCTCTCTGGAGACAACTTCCACTTTCACCTTTTTAAAATTGTGTTTTATTTTGCTTTTAAAATCTCCCTGTTTTTCTACACAGCATACCACGAGCGTTGTCTTTTGATGGAGACACTGGGTTTCTACAGCAGAAGCCGGGTGGTGGGAATTGGGCTCTCGTCTCCTGCCCGCCCCCACACGGCCCCCGGTGCCTGCCTGTATCCCCTCCCCCGGGCTCCAGGGGATTTCGTTTCGCTGAGTAACGTGGTTGGGGTTGGTGTCTCGTGGTCACCTGCCTGTTATTCACGCCGAGCCACGCAGGGGCTGGGGTCCTAACTCCTCGGGCAGCGTGTCCGTTTCCTGGGTGTTCGTGCAGTGGGGGGGTGGCCGGAAGCCGAGGGTGTTATCACTGTCTCTCCCTCACGCTGCTTGATTTTGCTCATTTCTGCTCGTTTCTGCCTGTGTCTTGCCGTTAAAGAAAAAATTCACAGCCACCCTTCAGATCATTAATTGAAAGGCCCTTATTATCTCATTAATGGTGTTTGATATCTCGGGCAGATAAACTTGGAGAAGCTCATCTGTTCAATCCCTGAAGAAATGTAATTACATCTTCGGCCTTATTAACACGTCTCCCTCTCAGCTGTCACACAGTCCATTTTGGATCCTTGCAGTGGACCCCCAGACAAGTCCTGTTTGCAGATAGAATGACGGTGGCTTGAGGGAGTGGGGCCCGGGTGCGTGTGGCTGCACAGGCCAGGGCTTCACGGCCTCCACACGCGCCGTGCTGGCTGGTCAGCAGCCCCTGCGCTTCCCTGGACCCGCCATCCTGGGCGTGAGCAGGTGTGGTTCGGGAGGAGGGGACGGCGACTCAGGGCTGCCGTCGGCCTCCCAGGCCCACCTGCCACTTTCATGGGCCCAGGCTGCCTGAGGTGAAATCCAGTAGTGCCGTCGCTCTGCCCGGAGCCTCTGGCCAAACCCGGGATCGGCTGGATCAGTTTCCAAGCACCTGTGCTTTCTTTGTGGGAAGACCCTCTGGCTCCTGGGTCCTTGCCCGTCTTCTGCAGTCTTTCCTGCCAGTTTCACCATGTCTTGGGTTCCTGATGTGACAGTGAGTGCCACGGCCCAGGTAGGGGCACTTCAGGGAGACGGCTCAGGGCTCTGTACTGGAGGAGGGGCTTGCGGCACTCAAGGGCGACGACTTCAGGCAGGACCACGCAGCTGCCACCTGCTCGCCTGCCCACCTGCCCCTCACTCTCCTGTCTGTCCATCCACTCATCCCTCCCTCAGCACTGGCCCTCACGTGCTCACTCACTCCCCTGCTTGCGCTCTCACCTGCTCATGGAATCCAGAGCAAGCAGGACAGAGAAGTGGGAGGGAGGAGAGGGCTGGAGGGTCTCGGACCCCCACTTGGAGGGCGAGTGTGGCGCAGCCAGGTGGAGGGGCCCGAGAGGCCTGCACACCGGCCTGCGGCCAACCCAGGGTGGCCTAGGCGTGTGGGGACACCAGCCCCGTGGGAGCTCCGGGTGCACGTGACCTCCCCTCAAATGCGAGCTCTTCGCGGGCCGGCGCCCCGCTTTCCAGGGTCTGAATCTCCCACCATACCCAGCTCAGCGCTCTGACCAGAGCTGCAGGAAAGCAGGGAAATGAGGTCCTCACCTGTGTGTGTCAGATCAGTCACAAAGGGCAGGGAGCGGCTCTGCCGCCCTGGGACGCTTGCCCAGGCGGCCCAGCCAGGAGGCTGCAGGCTGGGGCGTCCAGGGCGGGAAGCCAGGCCGGAACCCCGCTGCTGGGGGTGACCCTGGCCACCCAGGCCTCCGGCAGCCTCTGCTCTCGGCGTCAAGTTGCTGAGATCAGCTGCAGGCGGCCCCCGGAGACCTGCAGGAACGGAGTCAGGGTGGTCCTGCCAGAGCCTTGCAGACCCAGCTCGTTCATCCCGGCTAGCTCCCGGACCCCTAGTCCTGGGATGGCCTCTCAGGGAGGCCTGCGCCCCTGGAGCCACCCACACGCTGAGAGGAGTCATGCCCACGCCTGACCGCGCCGCCCTCCCGCCCAGCGGTTAGCAAAGAAACTCGGCCACGGGGTCCTTTGGAAGTGCTTGTCTCTTGTGCTGCTGTAAATAAAATACCCCCCAAAATAAAATAGAAACAAAATAATAGACAAATATAATCGCTCCTGAGGCAATGTCTGCGCTGCCTACGGCCCTCAGCACTTCCAGTCCAAAAAAGCTCTTGGTCTGTACCTAGCGCTTGTCTCGTTACCCTAATTAGCTTGAGGATTTTCAGGGCAAACATGATAGGATTTCTCAATTCAATTTGGGGGTATTTGTTTTTTGAGATAAAGCCCACAGAACAGGTTGCATTGATCTTTTAATTCCTCGTGCAAAGAAGTAATATTTGCTCTTCCCTTGCTTAGCGAGCCAGGTTCTCAGCTGGTGGTGGGAGGTGGCAGGTCCGGCCTGACAGGGCGCAGGCCAGTGACACCGCCTGGGTGCCTCGGAGCCCGTGGCCGCCGCCGCCTCGTCAGGGCACTGGGGGCACCTGCTGCTCCCTGCCCAGGTGCTGGGGACCCTGCCATACTTCAGGTCACCAGCCTGCCCCAGGGTGTGCTGGCCCTTGAAGCTGGCACCTGGGCCATGGCTCCCCACCAGGCCAGGGTGTCGCAGACGGGGCAGAGGGAGAGGCACAAAGGAGGCTGGAGAGACAGTCACCCAGAGGGGCCTGCAATGGAGGGCGCACGAGGGACGCAGCCTCGTGAGGGAGGAGCTGTGGGTGCAGAGGTGCCACCGTGAGCGCCGCGATCTCCGCAGCCGGCGTCTGAGCCTGCCTGTGCCCCAGATGCCAGCCTGGGCCTGGTCAATGCCCAGTCTGGGCCTTGGTCTCTTCGGCAGGGATCTGGCACCCACATCTGGCCGGCTAAGCACAGCACCCCACTTTCCTGTGCAGGCCTCGCCGCTTGGTCGTGCTGCAGGAAGCCGAGCTGGTACCGCGTGCCTCCAGGACACACAAGGGGCCCACTCCCTGGTCCTGCCTGCAGGCCCAGGCCGGACCTGGCCCTGGCGGCCCCACACTGAGCCCTCACCAAGAGCCAGCCTGACGCTGCCATGCAGCAGCAGGGACCGGGAGGGCCTTTCAGGAGGCTGGGCCCTCTGGTTAGACTCTCCCCACATAACTGCAGAGCTGCGTTTTTGGGGCAAACGTGGCTGAAGAAACATTTCCAAGCCACCGCGGGCGTGAGCTGCAGGCCCCTGTGTTGGTCACACCTTCCTCGGGCCTTCTCTGGGGCGCGGGCCTCAGGGCGGAAGCTTGCCCCGTGGCAGCCTGGAGCAGCCCTGGCTGGTGGCCAGGGCCTGCATGGCTCGGGGCTGTGAACTCCCTGGGGTCTGCCGGTGCTTTTCTCTGAGACCTGGGTTGGGTCCCTTCTTCCCTGGACCGGGCCCTCCCGGGGTGCCTCGGGCAGCAGCCGCGGCGCAGGGTGACGTGCTGAGAGGAGCCAGCCGCCTTTCCCGCGGTCCCAGCGCTGCGAGCCGGCCACCCGCCCTCTGCAGGGCTGGCTCCCCTCCGCCCACCAGCGCTCAAGCCCCTTCTCAGGAGGCCCAGCTTCCTGGCAGGGGGGGCAATTGTGCTCAGTGCACCCCACTGACAGGCCCCTGCCAAGGTGCACGTTTGTGTTCCAGCCCTGCTGCGGGAGCAGAGGCTCCAAATGATTCCCCTAATAAACTTAATTCCTGCCGGTTAATTCCTGCTGGTACACGAATCCCAGCCTGTGAGCTTGTCACAAAGTCAAATAATGTGACATCTCCTATTACATTATCACTCTTGATTAGAACCTTACTCTTAAATACCAGCCTGTGATTGTCTTCGCGCCCTGCCACGTTCGTGTCTTTTTATGATCATTATCAGATGACACCTCTGTCGCTTTGGAGCGGGGAGCTGGGAACAGTGATGGCGTGCCGGGCGAAGCCTAGCAGCTCTCACGGGCCTGTGAGGAGGGGTCAGGCCTGCGTGAGATTCACTCCGAGAGCCTCTCAAGGTTTGAGTGGCCTGCGTGGGCCATGAGTTTCTTTAAAGAGTTAGGTTTTTGTGGTATTTGCCTCAGAGGGAAGGAAAGGAGGAAATTTAGAGTTTTGTGTATCAAATTCCATTAGTCTGAACATAGCATGTAGCTGGATGATAGTCTGAGTTGTAATTACAATTTCTGTTCTTCCAAGTGGTTTTCTGGCATGAAATGCGCTTGGGCTTTAAGGCGTCAGCCCGGTCAGTAACCGCTGCGGGAGCGTAAGCAGGCAGGCCTGCGTGCGCCAGGCCTCGGCCGGCCCTGGGAGCAGAGACCGGGGTCTGCTGAGGCCGTGGGAGCCGCCTGCGAGCTCTCAGCGGGAGACCAAGGCCCTGCGCCCCTCTCTTGGGCCCATCCCAGAAATCGGCTTATTTTGCTGCCCACCCACTCCATACCCCCATTCCCCCACCCCCACCCCCAAGCCCCCCAAGCCCCCCAAGCCCCTCACTCCCTCTGGACATCTCTGCCTGGGGTGTTCTGTCAGAGCCGGGTCCTCAGGAAGCTCAGGGTGGGCCACGGTAGGACCCGGCGCAGCGCCCTGAAGGTGGCTGCCTGTGGGCCGTGGTGGGGAGCCCCCGAGGAGGAGGCCCTGGCTCTGCCTCCCCAGGGAGGGGATAAGGCCCGGTGGACCTGGGGCACCTCGGCCTTGGAGGGAAAGGGAGCATTTCCACGGATTTATGGGGCCCTAAATGAATCTTTGCCTCCCGAAGTGCATAAATCTAAGGTCTGAAGTACTTGGCAGTGACCCTTTAACATTCCTGACAACAAAGAGAAAGTGTCCTAACCGCTGAGAATTTACAGCCAGGTTTTTAATGGAATCAGGAAGTAAAATTAGCGCTAAGTGGCTTCCAGCAATGAGCTTGTGCTTGAAGCACCTGCGCTCCACCTTCAGTGCAGGATGCCCCACCTGAGAGTCACCTGGCGCCCGCCCTGCCTGGAGAGCCAGGGACTTAGATGGCGGCAGTGGGGCACCGGTGGACATGGACGGGGTGCTTCTCTGCCACCCTCCCCGCGCCTGCCTCAGCACCCAGCTCTCCCATCGCCGCTGGAGGACCTGCGTGTCAGGTTATCTGCTTGATGCACGGGAGCCGCGCGCAGCAGGGGGCGCTCCAGGGGAGCGTGAGAGTCTGAGCCAGCGGGACGGGCGCCAGGGCCAATGCGCACGCCACCTCCTTACACGCGGGGCCCATGCCCTCCTCCGGGCTGTCCTAGGAGTCAGAGCGTGGGGACGGCCGGCAGGTGGCGGCGCCCCACCCCTCCCCTGCGAAGCTGGATGTCCCGGCCTGGTGCTGTCGTGCCACCGAAGACATGGGGGCACAAAATGTTCCTGGATGCCCGGCGGATGTCCCTTGTGGTGCCGCTTCCTGAGGAGAAGCTCCGGCCTCCTCCCATCGTGGCGTCCCCTGGCTGCGGGCGCCGCTGTGCGCCCTGCATGTGCCACGCAGGCAGGAACTTGCCTTGCTTTCCCCAAGTCCCATCTGCCCTGCGGTGCCCTGGGCCCCCTGGAAGGGTGGGGTGCCCTCCCTCCTCTGGCTGCTCCCGGACCCCCAGGAGAAGGCAGTGGAGAGACCCCGGGAAGGTGGGCCAGGAGGTCCTGAGCCCCCACAGGTGCTCGTCTCCCCTGCCCAGCGCCCAGCCTCCACAGGTCCCAGTGGGCCAGGCCCTCTTGTCCATACACCAGCCCACGCTCACACACACACACCCGTTCACCTGCACGCACATACATAGACACACACATGCACACACACACCCGTTCACACCCAGCCCACGCTCACACTCTTACACAGGCACACACGTATGCACACACACGCAGCGACCACAGCTCCCGTGCACTGGGCACCCCCGGGGTCCAAGTGCTCCCCTCCAACCATGCTTGCGGCCTGGAGCACGTGGGGTTGTCATCAGCCCAGCACAGAGAGCAGGGACCGGGTCCCGACACGCAGCGGCTGGGGCGGCTGACGGGGGCTGGGGGTGGCTGACCAGGGCTGGGCTGATGGGCCTTGGTCAGGGCAGCCCTGGGAACAGCCTGGGTGGCAGCGAGCACAGGCTGTGGCAGCCCTGGGTGGCTGTGTATGCCGTCGTCTCCCCCCGCAGCACTCTTGGGGGCCCGGGAGGTGCCGTGACCTGGCCGCTCTCACTCAGTGGTGAGTGGGGGGCTGGCAGTCGGCTCAGGGCCAGGCGTCCCCACTGGAGGGGGCTCCATCAGGTACTACTGGTGGGAGTGGGCTAGGGCAGCCCCGAGAGGTGCTGGTCCCTGCGCGGAGGGCCCTGGGGGCTTTGAGTGGAGGTGGGGCCCAGGCTGCCTGGTGTGCAGGGAGGCTGGGGGGTGGGGCGGCCACTGTGGACAGAGCCCCCAGGTGGCAACCCTCGGCCCAGGGTCTTTCCCAGGCAGGCACCCCTGGCACCTGAGGGCCGTCTGCCCCCGGCAGTGTGACCACGAGAATTGCCCCCACACCTGTCCCGGTGTCTGCAGAGGGCTGTGGCCCCCTTGGATGCCTGCCTAGGTGGAAGGTGGGCAGAGGCCTGGCTGTTGCCCGCCTTGCTGAGAAGCCCCCATGCGGCACCCGTGGAGTAAAATGAGGAGCGAAGGGTTCCCTCCCTGACACTAGTCCAAGCTCAAGGTCGACTCTTAACTTCTGCCTGGTGTGGGCAGTTGTAAATGAATGCACTAATACGAGGAAAATATTTTCCATGTTCCTCTGTGAAACCAAGAGAAACTGCAGCGACATTGAAAAACAAGTTGCTATAAATTTTTTCAAATTGTTCCAAAGGTAGTAATCACCTAGAAGAAGAGATGAATGTGAAATAGAAGGAAGGATAGATCCTCAAATCATTTGATAATCCAATTAGTAAGGCGTGAGAGCCGTGAACACATGAAGAAAAGAAATTTCTTGCTGATTTGAGCTGAAATACTGATGAAGATAAAAATTCAGGCTACACCTCTGTGAGGAGGATATCGACAACTAACTGGTTAATAAATGTCACTACTTCAAGTATTTATATCAGTCTCTGCACAGGAAAACTGGAAATGACTAGACATCTTCCAGCTCAGATGGGAAAGTGATGGGATAGAGACTTTCCCAGATATTACCTGGCTCTACCAGTGAGGGTTTGTGAAGCAGAAGCAAACCTTCCTAATGATCAATAATAAAACACAAATTTTAATCACCCGTGCTGGAGGAAAGACGGAATTATCTTACCCATCTTTAGATCATGCTGCTGTAAAAGCACGCTCACACGAAGAGGAGAACAGAGAATAGGGTTTTGTAGAGGTGTGCTAGGCAATTGATTCATACAAATATTGTGAATTTTCTGGAAATTCAGATGTTTGCCAGCTTTTCAAATTTTGTAATGTCCTCATTCTAAGTAAACATTTGCTTTAGCTTTCCATTATGTATTCACGATCTTTTATTCTTTTTCTTTCTTAGAGAAGGCACCCCCAGTTGTATAATAGGGCCTCAGAAGCTGGCTCCCCTTTGCCAGCTCTTCCTCTTTGCGGGTCATCCATGGAGCGGCCGCTGATCAGGACGAGGGGGTCGCCGTCTTGGAGAAGGCAGGGGGCAGCTCCCGGGAGCCTTGATGCTTCCATGGAGTTTCTTTTGTCCAGGAATCCAAGCCTGCAGTGCTTGCTTGCCGGGAACCTCGAACCCTTTTACTCTGGCTGTGGGTGGCATTGGAGAGGGTGATTGATGCTTGTCTCGCCAGCTCAGATCCCCAGCAGTCCAGCTGAAGCCTTGTGGTGACTGCTGCTACATGAAATTAATGAAGAGACGGCCTCGGTGGCTTTAGAGAAAACCCGCAGGAGTCATTCCCAGATTGAGAACACGCCCCGTCTGCATCTTCCTTGGGCCAGGCCACGACAGGGCTGTTAGATGTGCATCTCGATCTCCCACTTGGGCCGCTCGCACCCACGTCTGTCTGTATCATTCAGAGATAATCAAATCCCATGACGTCTCAGACTGGGCTGCAGGCATCGATTTAGACCATGCCACGCAGCAGGCAGCGAACTGTTTGCTCCTGACACATGCCTGCCTCTGTGGCCGGTCTGGACCTGGACTCGGGGAGGCCTCCACCAGGAAGCAGCTGGGCCTCCCATCCAGGTGGGAGAGGGCCGGCGGGGAGGATCCCCCGACTGCAGTGGTCTCCACAGGCCGGGCCGTCTGGGCAGGGCCCCAGCCTTCATGTGGGCACACATTCACTCACTCGATCCTTCAGAAGACCCCACGTACCTCCACGTGCTCAGCGCTCCCCCTCTGCCGGCTGGCCCGGAGCTGAGGGAGCACTGCCCAGGGAGCACGGCTGAAGCTGGAAGCCCCTGTACAGAGGGCACCTCCCTGGGCCTGTGCCTATTGGCTGAGCCTGGGACCTTAGGCCAAGCCCACCCTTTCCTTGCTCAGAAGCCCAGGGCTCAAACCTTAACAGAGTCGGAGAGGCCCACCTGCCCGAGGCAGGCACCATCTTGGTGAGGAGGAGTCCTGGTCTTTGACATCCCCTCCAGGACAGCTGGCCTGAGCACATGTGGGCATGGCCAGGCCCTTCCTCCGGACAGCTGGGCAGGGGCCCCCAGGAGGGTTAACAGCTCCTGGCCACGTGGTGCTGGGCCCAGGGCCTTCTGGGAATGGCCCATGAGGGGCCCCTGCCCAACCTGGAGGCCCCTGAAGGCACAGCCACTCAAGGCCTTGGCCCTAGCTGGGGAGTGGGCTCCAGACCTAGGGGCCTGGGGGCGCAGGGCCTTGGCCGCAGGCCAGCGGAAGCTGCCCGACCCCCCTGCGGCTCCTGGAGGTGTGGGTGAGATTGGTCTGGAGGTGCCTGGCAGCGCTGGGCCTGCCTGGGGCCTGGGCAGCAGTAAATGCCACTGTGAGCCTCGGCCCCACCGCCTGCCTCCTGGAAGTTCCTTCTTGGATGGCTCAACGGGGAGCAGTGGGAGGGTTGGGGGCTGGGGGTTCCCCGTGACTCCTGAGCTTTGGCTGCAGCCCTGAATCCAGCGCACACACCTCCAGTGGGACCGAGTATACCCAGGCTCTCCTCAAACCAGCTGGAAGGGGAAGGGGCCAAAAATGGGGTGCAGAGGGATAAGAAAACTAGTTGAAATAAACCAATTCCAGGTGTGAGGAAGCTGCCGTAAATGCAATGAAGTAAATGCTAGTGGTGTGCCTGGGGATGGGGGCAGTGTGGGGAGGGCCAGGGAGGGGACCTCCAGACAGGGCTGGGAGCCAGCGTGATGCCCACAGAGGCTCCTGGAGGATGGCCGAGGGGTGCGGGGGACGGGGATCCACCATCCATGGGCGGGCAGTAAAGGGCCCATTATCCATAGAGAACACGAGCGTTTAATAAAACGAACCAAAAGTCGCTCTGCTTTCACTACAACCAGGTGTGGGAAAACAGCGATAAAGCACTTGTCTTCCCCGGAGCACCCTGTCTGAGCACTGTTCCCCTGGCTCTGTTACCAGCCCCAACACGCCCTGTCCCTGGGGAGCACACCGGCACGTGGGCACCCAGGCCCAGCGTGGCCTCCCAGCCCCAGCGCGCTGCCGCTGCGCCCTCCTCCTCTGCCCTCAGCTCACCCTGAGTGCTCCCGCCGTCCAGACAGGGAGGTCAGCGACGGCCACACACTGGGGCAGACCACGGCAGGGCGCCCCACGGCGGCTCATCCGTGAGCTCCCTTAGTGTGCGGGACTGGACTCAGTCCTGGTTAAAATGGCGCTCCCCCAAACCTTTAAGTTGCTTGTCTTGAAAGCATTGAATGCTGTACCCAGATGCCAGGAAGGTCAGGGAACTTGGAGGCAGAGGTCCAGCATGACTGGAAGTCTGTAGCCTGTGGAGAGGCAGGATTTGGATGTGGGCCCGAGGCCAAGGAGTGGGCAGGTGAGGGCCTGACAGGTGAGGCCGAGGGGCAAGCAGATGAGGCTGGGGCCAAGCAGGTGAGGGCCGGGTGGGTGATGCTGAAGAGCGGGCAGGTGAGGGCTGGGTAGGTGAGGCCGAGGGGCAGGCAGGTGAGGCTGGGGCCAAGCAGGTGAGGGCAGGCAGGTGAGGCTGGGGCCAAGCAGGTAAGAGAGTCGGGCATGTGAGGCTGAGGGCTGGGCAGGTGAGTCGGGGTGAAGCAGGTGAGGGCTGGGCAGGTGAGTGCGGGACCAAGCAGGTGAGGGCTGGGCAGGTGAGGCCGGGGCCAAGCAGGTGAGGGCAGGCAGGTGAGGCTGAGGACCAGGTCGGAGAGGCAGGGCCTGGAAAGGAGGGTAAGCCCGAGACACCTGGTGGGTCTGGGGAGCTGGGGCCCCGAGGGTCCTGCCCCCTAAGAGGCAGGGGGAGCTTCTGGGCCTGGGAGGTGAGAGGCTCACCTGAGCATGTTGCATCCCAAAGGTGACTCTGGGCAGTCAGAACTGGTGGAAACCAAAGCTCTCAACATAGACTGGGAAGAGACTCGAACCCCAGAGGGTCTTGGCAAGTGCCAGTCCACTCATGCGTCCGTTCTCTTCTCCTAGCTGGAGGGACTGGTGAGCAGTGTCCAGGCATGCGTTTGGCCGCGTCCGGCTGGTGGTCCCCTCATAGGGAAGGGAGGGCGCCAGGGGCCTGGTCTGGGCGCTGGGCCTTGGGGTCAGCGGTGACGACTGTCCTCATGAGCCGGCCACTTCTAATCCATGGTCGCCGCTTGGCGAGGTCTCCACGTGGTGCCCTGCCCCTGCCGGCTGGGTGACCTGCACGTGCCTGGGACAGCCCCTGCTCCGCACTGGCTCAGAAGCCGACCTTTCCAAGGCGAAACCACACTGCACGTCCTTCCTCCTGGCTTCCCAGGCAGCGGGAAAAATCAATGTGCGAACATAGAATAGAACAAGTCTGGAAATTTAATAACTTTTACAATATATGTAACAGAAAAATGTATCATTCTGGTAGTGAATCTTGTGAAATCAACTCTGCTGGAAGCTGATACCATCACGCGTTTAAATGTGGCCTTTTAGAGTTTGGTTCATTGTTGTGAAAATGTTCTTGGGCCTTGAGTCACGCCGTGGCCCTGCCAGGAACGGCTCCTGTCCCCGGGTTTGGTGAGGCCGGCATGAGGCTGACGAGCTGTCCTCGTGGGCAGGGGCTGGGGGCTGGGGAGGGTCGATGGGGACCCTCCTGTAGGTCTGGAAGGTCCCCTGCTGCCCAGCGAAGCCCCCCCCCGGGGTGGCTGAGGACTGGGTAGGCGGGGTCCGAGCCGCCAGATGGCCTTGTCAGAGCAGCCATTCTTCGTAAGCAAAGCGGCTCTGCCACCGATGCCGTTACTGCCCTCCTGCCCTGTCTGGGGAAGGCCGCCGCCTGGAGTGCGTGCAGCGGGAGCTCAGGTGCCTGCTGCCTCCGGCTCCGCTCGTTTGCTGACTGTTTGGCCTGGGAAGGTGACTTGACCTCTGGAGCCCCATTTCTGCCAGTGCTCCCCCGTTGAGGCTGCTACGTTCTTAGAGGGGCGCTGTGCCAAGTGTGACTCCCTGGCCTCCTGGGATGGGCAGGACTCGGCAGCTCTGGGCCCCACGCTTTGGGGAAAGGGCTGAGGAGCAGGGGGGCCGTGAGGGTCCCCGGCAGGAGGGCCCAGGAGACCCCCGAAGGGGCCCTGTCACGCTGGGAACCTGGCTCTTGGCCAGCTCTGCCCTGGCCCCACCCGCGCCCCAGCCCCAACCCCAGGCAGGCCGGCCGCACGCGAGCTCGCTCCCGGCTCTGGCTGACAGGAAGCCGGTGCCCTGCGCCATCTGTTCCTTTCTATTCGAAAGGCATGTTTGTTCTCTGCCTGCCTGCTTCCTCCTACTCAGCCAGACGTGGCTGCTGTTAGGAGGCGGGGCGTGTCCATGGTCGGGTTGAGCTGCCCGGGACAGAGTGACCTCTGGGTCGTTCACTCTAAGCAGCTGGGGCCCGAGGGAGAGACCATGCAGCCTTCCAACAGTGCGCCCTCCAGCCAGGGGTGGGGTGCCAGGTGGGGACGTCCCAGAACCCCCCCGGCCTGAGCTCTGCTTCTGCCAACCGGGCCCGCGGGCGATGTCCCTTGTCTCAGCTGCCATCAGCACCCGCCACCTGACTGCCCTGATGAGTCTCTTCTACCTCTAAATCCACAGAGCTGCTTCCCTGCCACTCGTGGCAGTTACTGTTGATCATCAACTGAAACTAGTGTTTGTTGAGTGTGCGTGGCCTGTCTACCTCAGCTCATTTAACCCTCACGATGGCCCAGTGTCACCCCATTTTACAGATCAGGGCACTGGGCCTCAGAGAGGCAAAGTGCTTGGCCAAGGTTGCACAGCAGAGCCAGAGCCCACATTTCTGTGACTCTCTCAGGGGAGACCCATGGTTTGAGGAAGGCTTGCTGGAGACAGACCTGTGACTGGGTCCCAGAGGATGGGTAGAAGTTAGCCAGGTTTGGGAGCAAGGCACTCGGGCTACTTAGGATTAGGTTCAATGGCCTATAACAAAAAATTTTTAAAAACCATAGCGAATTTATTTCTCATAAAATAAGTCCAGAGGTCGGCAGCTTCATGATAGTATTAGGAATCAAGGTCCCTATTTTCCTTAAATTTTCTTTCATCTGTGACTTCTTTTCTCAAAGTCACCTAATGGCCTAGGAGGCTGCTGGAGCTCCAGCTCTCACAGCCATGTTCCAGGTGGGCAGCAGGAGGAGAAAAAGGCACCATTCTCTGCCAAGGCAGCTCCTTCTACTACTGTCCTAAGTATGAAGAGGGAAACGGCTGAGGCAATCAGCAGTTTCTGCCATGGTACTCTAGGTCTAGGAACCGCATGTGTTGTGACCTGGAGGCCGCCTGAGGGAAGTCCTGTGTGGCCAGAGCACAGAGGCAGGGGTGTGGGGAGCCAGCAAGAAAGGGTGGGGGAGGCTGCTGTGGAGATGGGCAGGAGGCAGGGGTGCGGGTTAGAGCTGTCACCATTCCCCGAGCTGCAGGGTGCCAGAGAGGAAGTGGGGGTGGTGGAAGGGCATAAGGATAAGGGGTATAATCAAGAGGATCTAGAGATTGGTGGGACGTGGGGGTGAGGGGGATAAGGCAAGGACAGAGGGCAAAGGAGGACCCACTCGCAGCCCCAGACCTGTCCGTGGGCGATTAACTGGGCACTGCTGTGCACATCAGGACAGCAGAGAAAGGTCAAATGCAGTGTGAGGGAAGGTCATGCTCCACCTGGGTGTGGTGGGCTGGAGCTCCCTGTGGGGATCCAGGTGGGATGGGCTGGATAGGTAGGTTGGTGGTGTGGGGGTCCAGTGGCACAGGAAGTTGTAGGAGTGGCTGCAAAGGGCCTGGAAGAAGGTGTGAAGGCAGGAGAGAGCAGGCCTGTGGCTGGGGTGCCTCTTGAACCCCAGCACTGGCTCCAGACAGGATTCTTTCTCCCCCTGACAAATGAACATGATGCCCCCAGGAGCATGGGCCATTTGATGTGCCCCTCCTGGCCCTCCCTCTCCTGCAGCCCGCCCCTCTGCTCTTTGCACCTGGACAGCTGGCCCTGGGTTTCCTGCCCTCTGTCCTGCCACCAGGCCAAGTGACTAAGGGCCCTGAACTCGGTCTCCTGACACCCTCGTCTTGACCGGGCTTCACCTCTCCGGCCGACTTACTGTAGCCTTTTCAACTGTCACATGCAGGACACTGCCATCCCCCAGCAGGGCTCCACCTCCGAAGTGGAGGTGCTTTTCTTCCCTAAATAGTCAAGGGCCTGGTACATGCTAAGCCCTGATCATTTCGTGGTTAAGGCGCATGAGAACCCTGCCCTCACAGAGCAGGCACGTTTTAGCGGGCGAGATGGCAAACAAGCACTAAACCTACAAATAAACACGATCATGAAATACCGCTCTGAAAGAAACGGGCAATGGAGAGTAACGGGGGATAGGCTGGGGGAATCTACTTTTTTGGTTGCCTTTCTTTGCTGCTGAGGTTCTTTGAATTTTCTATTTTAGGCTTTGTACTTCTCGTTTCTAGAATATACTTTAAGGCCTCTGTTAGAGTTTCCATTTACTTTCTAGATCCCTTAACTTCTCAACCATTAAGGCCACAGTTTCCACAAATCCTTTAGCTTATTTATAATAACTGGCAACTGGTCTTTGTGGATATAATCCAACATCTGGGCTGTTTCCTGGTCAGTTTCTACTTACTACTTTTTTCCTTGACTGTGGATGAGCTTCCCGTTCCTTTGAATGTCTAATCATTTTTGGTTGTGTGCTGGATATCGTGGATGGTATGTTTTCATGACTCTCGATTCTGTTATCTTGCTCAGAGGTGTGTTTTTTGTTCTAGCAACCTTGCTAAAGTGCAGTAATTCAACATCTATACATCTTAAAATCGAACCACTCATTTATGGTCTTTCTCCTCCGGGAAGACAGGTGCTATGAAGGCAGGACTTTGTCTTGTCCACGGCTCCATCTTGGTGCCTCAGGGAGAGGAGTTCTACTTTAGACAGGGCAGTTAGGAATGGGTTCTCTGAAGCGACTTTTAAGGTCTGAAGTTGTAAAAGAAACTAGTTGTGTGGAAAGCCAGGGAGAGGTGCGCAGGTCAGGCAGGAGAGAGGAATAGGATGGGGGTTTGTGAGGGTGGGTGGGACCGGGGCAGCAGGTGGGCGCCACGGCCCCCAGAGCCCTCGGTGGTGGGTTTGGGTTATACTTTTACACACTATGAAACCATTAACTGGCTTTTAGAAAGTAGAGTAAAATGATTCCATTTTCTTCATTGAAAAGAAATAGGCATCCCTGCTCCAGGGCTGGTGGATCCTCTGGGGGTAAGAGTGGAAGCAGGTGGTGTGAGCTGGTGAGTGGGTGCTGGAGAGGTGAGGAGTGGCTGGTGGGGTCTACTCTGGAAGGAGCACTGGCAGGACCCGGGCGAGGGGCTAAGAAGGAGCAGCCATGGAGTCCTGGGTGCCTCTCAGAATTGTTTTTTTTTCTTGACAACAGGGTGGTCTGTGGAGCCATGTGTGAAGGTGGGGAAGGCTGAGGGAGTTCAGGGGCTGGGAACATGCCTCGTTTGAGAGGCCTTTGGACATTCATGTGGAGATGTGGAGGGGGCTGTAGAGACGCAGGGTGGAGCTCGGGCAGTGGCTGTGCAGGACACGGGTGGCGTGTGAGCCTGGCCCCAGAGGACAGATCCTGGGGAGGGGTGCAGGGAGAGGAGGGGGGCCAGGAACCTCAGCATCCAAAGGCCTGCAAGGGAACAGGAGGGGAAACACCAAGAAGAGCTTCCTGCAAGGCGGTGGCAGGGAGGGGTTCAGGAAGAGGGGGAACCTGCAAGGTGAGGGCTGCAGAGGCCCAGGAAGGAGGGCCAAGGCCTGGAGGCCCCCAGGGCAGAGACGGGCTCCCTGGCACAAAGCCCAGCAGAGAACAGGACGGCGCCCCGGAACCCTTGTGAAGCCCGGGGTCCCCACGGGGACCTGCGCACCCCCGCTTCTCCTGTCCCTCAGCCCTCCGTGCAGCTCTAGGCACTGCTGCTGCCTGTTTCCCCAGGATGGCTGCATGCTACGGGCACCGATGGTCCTGGAGAGGGGGAGGCAGGAAATGGGCCCAGAGAATGGCCGAGCCACTGAGGCCTGGGCTGTGGGATGCCAGCGTGGAAAATGTCCAGGCAATGCCGCACAGCGCGCTGCTTTGGAGACAGGCCCTGTGCCCGTGATGGCAGGTCCTTAGACCGCAGCCGCCCCTCCCCTTGCAGCTCCTCCCGGCCTCTCCCTCCCACTGAGTCCTTTGAGATCAGGAGCTGGAGCAGCCTGGCAGACCCCCTGGAGCCTCTGAAGGGCGGCGTCTGCAGCCTTGTAGATAAACGCGGCGTCCTGCTCGAGGGCTGCCCCCGATGCGCCCCCAGCATCCCCGCCTGTGATGAGTCGGCCAGGCCCCAAGCAGCACGGAGCAGAAAGGGCTTTCCAGGATGGAGCAGACTAATTGCCAGGCTGGGGTTTTGAATATTCTCTGCGTATTGCTCAGAAGCCTGTCCGCGGAGCGCAAGGAAAGATGAAACGGGAAGGCCTCTGTAGTAGTTGGGCAGCTTGATATAATTATGAATTCCAAAAAATAGATACTGGATCATGCTTGTAAACTGGTCTGCTAATCTGGGCATGATTAAGTTATGATTCGTGCGCTCAGCCCCACCCCTTGGTGGGTGGGGAATCAAATATAAAAGGCAAGGCAAAGGACAGTGTTGGAGCAGTTCTGATGTTGGAGTTTTGATGCTGGAGCTAAGGAGGTGAGCAGACGGAGGAGCTTGGTCGTGAGGAAGGAGAGAAGGCCTCGGGAAAAGAGACGAGCCGTTCACCTGATAGTGTACAGCTGACCTTGTAGAGGAAACAGAGGAGCTGAGCCCGGAGAGAAACGCAGCCCCGGGAAGAGAGGAACCCAGGAAGCCTGAACCCTGGCGAATGTCGGCAGCCGTCTTGCTCCAACACGTGGCAATGGACTTTGATGAGAGAAGAAACTTACACTTTCTGGCCTGGTAACTGTGGACTTCTATGCCAAATAAATACCCTTTATAAAGACCAACCCATTTTTGGTGTTTCACATCAGCACCCCTTTGGCTGAGTAATTCAGCCTCCTTAGCTGCCGCGTTGCGGGCCGAGCCCGTCTCCCCGGAACCTGGAGATGCTTTTCTCTGCAGAACTCCTCTTTTGGAAAGAAAGTATGAAAGCAACGGCAAGGACAGCCCGTCTGCCCGCACAGGCCCCACCGCAGGCGGCTGGGTTGTGGCGTCCCGAGCCTTTCCCACCCCGGAGGGCTGTCAGCCCCAGGCTGGTGCCTGCAGCCGCCAGGCCAGGCCACCACGTTGCCGTCTTTCTGTTTTTGGCCCTGGTTTGGTCCGGATTTTGAAACCAATAACTGGACTGCCAAAGACATGTGCTGTCAAAGGCTGCCCTCGCCGGGGCTTCCCCGATGGTCCTGGAGAGGGGGAGGCAGGAAATGGGCCCAGAGAACGGCCGAGCCACTGAGGCCTGGGCTGTGGGATGCCAACGTGGAAAATGTGAGCTGCTCAGTTCCTCCTGAAGGCGTCAGAGCCAGAGGGGACGGCGACGCCGAGGGGACGGCGCCAGGCAGCTCTGCGCTGCAGAGCACAGGGAGTCTTCCCAGGTGGCAGGCTGCACGCTGCGAGGCGTGGAGTCGGGTGGGAAGGGGCCCCGCCTTCCGAGGGCCTGGTCTGGGGGCCCAGGGCCCCTCGCGTGGCAGCGCTCTCGTCCCCGCAGTGCAGCAGGTTCTGTTGTCTCCTCTCCTGGTCAAAAGGGCATCGGGTGTGAGAGAAAGGATAGAAGGAAGACGAGCAAGAACGGATTCTGTGGCCCTGCCTGGGTCTGTGGCCGGCCCCGCGGGCTCTGGCCCAGCCACAGCGCCGGCTCTCGCTCCCTGTCCACAGCTCCCGATGGGTCTGGGCTGGCCTTGGGGGCCGCTCGGGCGCAGGTGGGGTCTGACCAGGGCGAAGCCTCCCCTGGTGCCGGCGGCAGGAGGAGCAGGCAGAGGGGATGACAAGAACCGCGGCAGAGGCCAGCAGCTCAGCGCGGGGACATGCAGTACGCGGCGTGGACCTGAGGGGCTTCCATCAGGGCCCAGCAGGCCAGGCCTGCACCCCCGGAGCGCCCCGAGTGAGGCTGGCCTGGGTGCCTCCTGCAGCCCCTGAGAATCCCATGTCTGGGGGTGCTGCCAGTGGACGGCAGCTGCCTTTTATGGTATAATTCAATTTCATGTGCTTTTTTATCTTGCGTTTACTGATGTTTTAGTGACAGCAGATATTTTACCTTGCGATATGGAGTCAGACCCCAGCAGACCCTGCCCAGAGGGGAAGGCCACGGCCCACCCACCCAGGCTGCTGGGAGGCCCATAGACAAGGGAGGTGCTGTGGACACTGCCCTCCAGTGGGTCAGTGACACCGTGGCCTGAGAGGAGGGTGAGGGGAGGTCCACCCACCTGCCCGCCCTGAGGGCTGGTGGGAGCTTCCCACCTGCTGGTCACTTGGATCCACGGACGTTGTGCAGGGTGGGGTGCGGCAGAGGGCATGGGGGCACAGGGGATGATGGGCACAGGATATGGGGCATGGGACAGAGGAAACAGGGATGGAGGGTGTGGGAGCGGGGGGTGGGGGGACAGGGGCCTGGGGATGGAGGGCGTGGGGCCAGAGATCATGGGGGACAGGGGCCTGGGGACGGGGGATGTGGGGGCAGAAAGCATGGGGGACAGGGGCACAGGGATGGAGGGTGTGGGGACGGGCACAGGGGCAGGGATACCTGGATGGAGGGTGCAGGGGCAGAGAGCATGGGGGTCAGGGGCCTGGGGACGGAAGGCGGGCTGAGACCTGTGTCTTCCCTGTGAACTTGGGCACGGGCTGCGGTGAGGATTGCTAAGGGCCACGTGGATGAGGACAGAGCCGCTGAGGATGGCGAGGGTCAGGGCCAATGACGGGGCCAGCGGCTGCGGGCACTGTGCCCTCCGACATGCGTGGCCCTCACACGGCCCCTGCAGTAGCTTCCCCAGTCACCTCCAAGGAAGCTGAGGTGCAGCATATTTGCTAATGTGGTCACAGAGTTGCTTCTGGAGAAGTTAAAGTTAAAAACCAAATTGCCGCCCACCGCTGACTGCCTGCAGTGTTGCTGGGCCTCTGCCCCACCCACCCCGCCCCGCTTCTCCCGGCAGGCAGGGCCCTCCCCAGGCCCGGGCCGCAGCCCTTTGCCTGGACGAGGTGGCCTGTCAGCCTCTCTGCCGAGTGCGCAAGCAAGACAGGCCTCGTCCAGGGGGTCAGTACTGGGACGTGCTTGGCTGCGGTCCTTGCCTCCCGTACAGGTCAGCCAGAGAGAGTTCTCTCCCTTACGTTGCGGGCTGCGAAGCCCTGGGCATTTCTTCTCCCTCCATCCAGTGAAGCAGGGACTAAATTAGATTCTGAAATGGAGTGTGCCGCGCTGTCAGTGGGCCACGATGATGCTAGGGTGTTGCTTCCCACCTTGCAAGTAGCGAGGTCATGATAATGTGAAGCCAAGTGGATTAAAAATAAAGCCCAAGGAATTTATCTATGACCTGCTCAGAGCTGGATTGGCATCCATGTAAGCTGCCTCTAATGGCGAAAGACGGCAGATTGATGTTGATATGCCCCTGGGGACGTTTTGCCTGTGAAATTTGCTCTGCGAATTGAATTTAAAGGCCCAAGGAAAGTCTTCAAAGTGCAAAAGGAAATGGGATTCGGGGGGGGGGGGGCGATGACAATTAGAGGAGAGTCCTGATGCATGGCCTGCGCTGAGCGTGGCTGGAGCCTGCGGCTCTGGCAGTGGACAGTGGGGCCCGGGAGGGGCCGGCGGGGGCAGGGATATTGGCCCATTTCACAGATGAGGAGCCCAAGACCCAGAGAGGGTCACAGCCTGCCCAGGCTTCCGGCCTCAGCATGTCCCTTAACCACAGCCCTCCCTGGTGCCCATCGTGGCCTGCCTGTGCCCGGGTGGTTGGGGAGGCGTTGCCAGAGCACCTCACGGCCGAGCTCCCCCCGTGAGGAGCGCTTGCCCCCAGCCCGCACCTGAAGAGTGAGGCTCAGAGAGGGGGCAGGGCCGGCGTGCAGGCCAGGCCCAGCTCTGCCCTCCCGCATGCCCTCCATGCTGGCCTCCTGGCAAGGCCTCGGTGGGTGGGGCAGGTGCTGCCCTGCCTGCATCTCTGCAAGGCAGGCAGCGTGGGCATGCCTAGGCTGGATGTCCACACTGTCGCATCAGCTGCTGGGGCCAGAGCCCTCCACTTCCTCACCTGGAGACAACCAGCCACCGCCTATGGCAGGTGAAGAGTCCAGAGCCAGCCCTGGCCTGGCAGGGGTCAGGCAGGATGGGGAGTGGTGGCCAGCACGCTGGGGAGAGCCAGCACCTGCCCCTCACAGCCCCTGGCTGCCCTTCCACCTTCTTCTGGTCTGACAGGGAGGGAGGGGGTCTGCAGGTGGCCCCCGGAAGCCTCAGGGTCGAATTTGCCAGACCTAGAGCTTGTTCAGGCCATTGGGTGCTGTGGACCCGCCCTCAAGGTGTCCAGCCGATTTCCAAGAGGGAGACCAGAGGCTCAGCCCCCTTCCTCCCCACTCCTGCCAAAGTCCTCTAGTGCTGGAGTCTGTGCTCCCCCAAAACCTACTGTCCTCGGTCGGGTAGCCTCTGTGTGGACATGGGCTGCAAACAGGCAGGTGGGGATGGTCAGGGCACGATAGCCAGTGGGCGAGAGCAGCCTGCATGGCGCATGGCCATGCCCTGGGCCCCTGCTTCTCCCTGCCAGCCTACCCCCCACTGCCATTAAGGGACACTCCCCCCCCACCAATGTGTAAGCACCAGCCAGGGCTCTGCACCAGGACATCTCCCTGCATGGAGACCCTGCTCGGCCACCAGGCCCGAGTGGATATGGGCAGGCGGAGGGGCTCCAGAAGGGTGTCACCGACCGCAGAGGCGTCCCTGTTCCCTGCCCAAGAGGGTGGCTCCAGGCAGAGGATTGTGGGAGAAGGAGGGCTGCGAAGCTCCAGGAATCAGTCCTTCTACCAGAACAACTCCTGGCTTGGCAAGAACTGCCTGGATCAACCAGCCTGGAGCTGTGGAGTCCAGTAAATTGCAGTAAATATTGGTGACTCTAACTCTCCTTAGCAGCTGCCCCCCTCCACCCCCACCACGTGGCAGGCAGCAGTGGGGGCTGCAGCCCAGGCTCCTGGTGCAGCTGCTGGGGCCAGGGTGGGCTATGAAGAGTGAGTCCTCCGGCTCCCGGGGGTGTGGGCTGATCACCTTCTCTATCTTTGAGCAGCTATTTCAGGTCATTGGGGCCAGCTCGAGGGTGGCCACGGTTCCGGCCTCCGCAGACAAAAGTGGCAGAGGAGGTTTAAGAAGACGGGACCTATTCCCTCCCTCTCTTTCCTCTTTCCATCCCCGCCTGGGAGCAAGATAGTAAGGAGAAGTCACGGGCAGCTCCAGTGCTCGGCAGCCGCAGCAGCCACAAGACGTAGCAGCCCAGAGCGGTAGGAGAACTAGGTTTCCAGAGTAACCATGACACAACACGCAGCATGTCCAGTTCTCAGCAAAAAAAATTACAGAGCACACAGAGGAACAGGAAAGTGCAGCCCATTCACAGGATAAAACGAATTTGCTGGAAGTCATCCCTGAGGAAACTCCTACACTGAACTACTAAAGGCTGTAAATCAGCTACCTTAAGTGTGCTCAGTGAACTAAAGGAGTCCATACACAGAGAACTAAAGGAAATTAGGAAAATGTTGTCTGAAAGAAAAAGAGATGGAAATTGTAGAGAAACCAAATGGAAATTTTGGAGCTGTAAAGTACAGTAATTGAAAAGGGAAAACCGTTAAATGGATTTAATAGCAGATTTGAACAGGCAGAAAAAAGGACCTGTGAACTTGAAGACAAGACAATTGAAATTACCCAGTGTGAAGAGGAGAAAGGAAAAATAATGAAGAAAAATGAACAGAGCCTGAGCGGCCTGTGGGACACCATCAGGTGTACTGACACAGGCATCATTGGGGTCCCAGGACAAGAGGCAAAGAGAGGGGCAGAAAAACTATTTGAAGAAATAATGGCTAGAAACGTCCCCAATCTGATAACAGACATGAATAGACACATCCAGGAGGCTCAACAAACTCCAAGCAGGACAGGCTCTAGGAGATCCACACCAAGACATGTCTTAGCAGCATCACCAGGACTCAGACAGGATTTTGAGAGCAGCAAGATGAAGCAACTTGTCATATACAAGGGATCCCCAATAAGACTAATAGTCGGCTTCTTATCAGAAACCGTGGAGACTGGGAGTCGCTGGGTCGGTGTATTTAAAGTCCCTAAAGAGAAAAAAAAAGCTGTCACCCAAGAATTCTGCATCGGGTAAAATTATCTTTTAGTAATGAAGGGGAAATTAAGTCACTTACAGATAAAAGCTGAAAGATTTCATTACCAAAAGACCTGCCCTACAAGAAACGACGGAGGGAGCCCTTCAGGTGGGAGCCAAGGACGAGAGGCCATCATTCGAAGCCCTGAGAAGTAGAGCGCGTTGGTGAGGCGACTGCACAGGATTCAGAGGTAAAGTACATTTGGTTCGTAACTGCTTTTTCTCCTCTATATTACTTAACAGGCAAATGTGTAAAATAACATTTTAAATCCCTGTTAATGGCATATAATGTATAAAAGATAGTTTGTACATGATTGAAACAGGTTGGTACTGGTTTACAGTATTAACCACAATTACAAGGGCAACTACTAATAAAATAGCTGAAAATTATAGACAAAAGGAAAGAAGAAGTGAATCAAAATGGTCACTATGAAAAAAAGCAACAAGTAAATGCAAAATGAAGGCAGCAATGGCATAATTACAATGGATTTTCAGGTTTTATACCAAAAGCACAAGCAACAAAAGAAGAAATAGGTAAAACAGGTTCATCAAAGTTTAATGTGCATCAAAGGAAGTTATCAAAAACGTGAAAAGACAACCTGCAGAATGGGAGAAAATATTTGGAAACCATATAGCTGATAAGGGTTTAATATAGAATATAAAGAACTCCTACAACTCAACAACAAAAACACAAACAGCCCAGTTTAAAAATGGGCCAAGGATTTGAATAGGCATTTCTCCAGAGAGAGATTGGGACGGCCAATGAGTATATGAAAGGCGCCCAACATCTTAACCCTTGGAGGAATGCAAACTATACCTGCACTGAGACAACACGTCACACCGCTAAGATGGCCACTACTGAAAAACCTGACAATAACAGGTTTTGGTGACGATGTGAAAAATAGAAACTGTGAAGGTTTGAAGCTATTTGGACCCCAGAAAACCCATGTTCTTATACTTGATGTTGAAGAATTGTCCACATAAATGGTTAAAACGATTTGGGTTATGTATATTTTACCACAATTAAAATTAAATTATTTAAAGAAAAGTGTGGCTCCTCTTTCCTGAAAATCTGAGCGTCGATTGAGTGGCAGCAGCGAGGGCTGCCTGGGACACGTGCTCACGCCATGTGCTGCCGGTGCCCCCAGTGCCCAGCCGGTCTGGCCCGATGGCGCCGTCACTGAGGAGGGAACCGGTACTGGGCAGTGGAGCCAAGCCCACGCCCGCCCGCCCGGCCCGGCCCTCCACCACAACGCAGGCCACGGTGCTCGGTGGTTGACCTGGGCACCCGCCAGGGGCTCCCCAGGGTGGACCTGCACGTGGCCCTCCACCTGCTGGAGGCTTTTTGGGGACGTGGAGGCACCGGGCAGAGGCCGACCAGCCTGCGGTGCCCCTGGAGAGCTTGGAGTGCTCGCCGGCAGGCGCCGGCCTCAGCGTCCTCTGCACTCCTGGCTCCGAGCCCTGGGGCTGCCAGGTGGAGGGCAGAGGCCTGGGGCCCTGTGCGTGGAGCGGGGGCGGGAGCCCACGGGGTTCTGCCTGGGTGGGGGCTCCCTGGCTCCCGCGGCTGCCCACCTGTGTTCTGGGGCCCTGCCGGGCAGCCCGGCACCCCTGCCGCTGGCCGCCTCTCTGACCGGGCCTGTCTCTCTCCCCAGGAGCTGCTTCTCTTCCTCCAGAACCTGCCCACCGGCCAGTGGGGCGACGAGGACGTCAGCCTGCTGCTGGCCGAGGCCTACCGCCTGAAGTTCGCCTTCGCAGACGCCCCCAATCACTACAAGAGATGAGCGGGGCCCCTGCAGCAGCCTCCACCCCTGCCCACCCCGCGCCGTCCCGCTGACCTGGGCAGCCTTCTGGGAGGCTGCCGCGCCGTGGCGAGCTTGCTGGGCTCGCACCAGCCAGTGTCCAGGGCTGGTGAGCGTGGGGCTGTCTCCTGAGATACCAAAGAGAGCCAGGGGAGGCGCAGGCCGTGGGGGCGATGGGCCCGTGCCTCCCCCGCTCCTGCAGAGTCCTTGCCAAAGCACCCTCCCACAAACCCAGCCCGGGCACCTGAGGCAGCCCCCTCAGGGGCGTCTGCTGCGTGGTGAGGGCGAGGGAGGGGCGCCAGCCCGTAGACGCAAAGGTTCCTTCTGTTGAGTGAAAGAGAATAAAATACAGACAAAACCACACGTGAGAAGTTGTGCCACCCTGTGAAGTCTCTGGGCCAGCCCTAATTCTTTAAGCATTGGATGTCTTGACCTGGGTGTGTATTTTCTTTCGTGGTTTAAGCTCAGCTGGAGCATGGGTGCTCGAGCCGAGTACCTCGGGGGCCTGGGGCCCAAGGCTGGGAGCAGAGGGGGCTGCCTCAGCGATGGCTCCACTTCCTGCCTCTGACCTCGGCCAGCAGCGAGAGCTGAGGGGTGCAGCAGGGGAGCGTCCAGCGGCCGCGCATGTCTAGGCCCTCTAAGCAAACCGGGGGCAGACCTGCTCTTCCCACGGCCTACAGGGCTTCAGTGGAAGGCAGCTTTCCAGAGGCTTCCCTGGGGCTCAGGCCTCAGTGCCCGCCTCTTGTAGGTCTGAGGGGCTGGTGGAGGCCTGATGGCCACCTGCCACCTGTTGGTCATCAGCTCCAGAGCCCTGAGAGCCGAGGGTGGAGCCCCCCACCCCGCAGTCCCGGGCCCTGCGGGTTCTGCGGAGCTGGATCTGCTGTTCCGGGTGCTTCTGGGCTGCCCCCGTGCCCCCGCCCAGGACGGACCGTGTGTCCTCACGACCCTGCCATCCTTAGCTGAGAACGTCCCTTTCCATAGCACAGCCGACGCTAGGAAGGCTCCAAGAAGCTCGGCTAAGTCCCGTGTCTGTTTTCATGTGTGTGGAGCGCTAAACTGAGCGCAGGGCTCTGGGTGGCCGTCTCGCTTCTGAGCAGGTGAGTCAGCTGCTGGAGGCGCGCTGTCGGGCAGCGGGCTGAGAGCGCGTGGAATGCAGTGGCCGCCGCCCTCCAGCCGAGGCCCTGGTTCACGGCGCCTCTCCTAGAGCAGCGGGCGCCTCCGGCCGGGGCTGGGGTTCTCGGTGTCTCTGCGCAGGCCGCCTGCAGTGCGCCGGGCCTGGCATCGGGCGCAGCCGCTTCCCAGCCCCACCGAGGCCCACGAGCACCTCGTGACGGCGTGGCTCTGCAGCTGGCGAGGTGATGGCACTTGCCCGGGGCCACGGCAGGACACGCTCGGGCCCTGGCTGGTGGCCGGAGCTGGGGCTCATTGGAGCACCAGGAGCCAGGCCGGTCCTGGGCCAAGCCCTGGGGTGGCCTCGCCCAGTCACATGGGCCAGATGTCCACTATGCAAAGGCCGGCCTGGGCTGGTGGCCCGGGGCCAAGCCTGCCTTCCCTACAATGCAGGGCGTGTCCTCTGCCTCCTAGCCCTGGGTGTCAGGGCCCCCCACCCCCGAGTGCCTGCCCACCCCCGGTTGCTCACTGGAGATTTCTGTGGTGCCCCAACTTCCCCTGATCACCCATATCTGCTTCGTCCCACGGCAGGAGTTTGCCTCCTGCAGTTTTGTGTTGTCCACTGACTGGGTCGGGGTGTGGCCCCCTCCCCACGGGAGGGCCGGTCCCTCTCGTGGCAGCCACAAGGCTGTGCAGTGCCTGGCTCCCAGCCGGTGGCTGCCGATATTTACCACCGTGGCTCTCTGGAGCTTCTGGCTTAGGGTTTGGTCCTTCGGCCTGCTGTGTGGTCCCCCCTTCCCCGAGGTGGCCAAGCCCCCAGGATCCAGAGCCAAGCCCACTGGCTGCAGTGGCACCTGCCACATGGCACCTGGTGCCAGATTGGCAGGAGGGCTGGTGACGACGAGCAGGAAACACCAGGGGCACCTGCAAGGCACGTATTGGGGGACAGGGTGGGCGGCGGGGAGAAAGGCAGCTTTCCAAGCCTGATTGGAAGGGCCTTTGTGCCGGTACTGGCTGTTGGCCCGCCCAGAGGCCAGTCTCCTCACTTGAACAGAATGGTTCCATTCAGAGCATGGGGCTTGCTGGAGTGAGGCCTCTCCAGCTCCCCCTTCCCTGAGAAACAGGCGGATGGCGCATTTAAGAAAAAATTACAGTCCAAAACCAATTCCAGATGAATCGGTTTAAAAACAAATATTAAAATGCCCCCCCAATACTCAAATATAGGTGGATACTTTTATCATCGGGAATGATAAAGTGCTTTCTGAACATGGTGCCAGGATCAAAAACAATATAAAAAAAACTAATGATCAATATCTATAGCCTGCACGACAATCACAAACTGCAGTGACTGCCAAAACTCAACTCAATAAACCAAGTGAAATGATAACTCACAAGCTGGGCAAACATATTTGCAACACAGGTGAGACAGATGTGTGTTCCTCAATACATAAAGAGTCCTTGCAAATCAGTAAAAATGAGCACAGCACAGGAGCAGGCAGTTTACAAAGAGCAGGATCCAAGTGCCCAAGAAGACACTCACATCAGTGAGTTAAAAGAAATAGGGAAGAAGCCACACGCTGACAGCAGCGCTCCTAGCTGTGCATCCTGGGCACTGGGCCTCCCTCGGCCTCAGCTGCCCCACCTGGAGAATGGACGGCGGTCGTTGCCTCATGGAGCGCGGCGAGGATTGAGTGGGGAAACGGGAAGCACTCAGCAGGTGAGCAGAGGGAGTGTACCGTAAGGAGATGCTTTTGGCGGATGTGTGAACAGGTGAATTTGTCAGAAATTTTTGCAGCACCTATTTTATAATAGTAAAAAAAGCACTAAATAAAGTGAAAACATAAATATTTGTCCCTAGAAATCTGCTTAAGTCCTGGCACAACCTTACAAAGAATTCTATACACTCGTTAAAAATAACCATGGAGATCTGTATTTAATGACATAAAAAATCATCATAAATCATCAGTTGGGGGCTGAAAAGCAAGTTACAAGCCAGCCTTGTAGATCTTGTCTCTTCACGTCGGCCGAGGCTTGCTTTCAGCATGAGAGGGGTCTGGGAGGAGGAGGGCCAGTGCCAGCGGTGGCCGTCCTTCGGGCTGGCAGCGGGCGGCAGGCAGCCCCCTCCCCAGGGTGCAGCCCCCTCCCCAGGGGTACAGGCAGCTCCCGAGGCCAGTAGGCGCTGGTGGAGGCAGCGGCTGCCGCTGCCATAGTTAGGGGACCCGAGATGGTGGCAGACACGTGAGGTCTGTCCTGCCAGCACCCTGGAGCCAGCTGCTCCTGCTGGCCTTGAAGCAGCCAACAGCCGTAGTGGGGAGCCCCTGAACCACGCGGCAGAGAACTGGGGGGGCCTCTGGGAGCCGAGCGCGGCCCCCGCTGACACCCAGAAAGAGAACTGGGGCCTCAGTCCACGGCCTCAAGGAACCGAATTCTGCCAACAGCCGCTTGAGCTTGGACCAGCACCCCGAGCTCCCGAGAGCGGCAGCCTGGCCGCGCCCTGACCGAGGCTCCTGCCACCCGAGCAGAGAAGCAGCCGAGCCGAGCCCGGCTCCCGACCCGGGGCTGCCGCGAGCCAGGAAATGGACGCAGTTTTAGGCCGGAGACTTTGTGGTGACTTGTTACGCAGCCACAGGAGACCAATAAGCTCTCTTAGTCCTTATATTTTTTCCTGAAAATTCTGCAGCAATTTTTTACCTCTGTTTCCACTTCTAAATGTGAAATAGAAAAGAACACACAGGAACCTAACAGCCCAGAATTGACCCGAGGCAAGCACCTGTGTAGCCACAGCCTGGGCCAACAAGCAGCGCGAGCCCAGGACCCCCGAATCCCCCGAGTGCCCCCCCTCCCCAGGTGGCGCCTGCCCCCCTCCGGCCGGCGTGGTTCAGCTTTGTCCCCGCCCGGACTTTGCTGGGAGATGGAAGCCTGTGACACAGGCTGTCAGAGCGGGGCCTCGTCGTTGTCCTTCTGCGTCCTCCAGCATGTGACGAGAGTGCCCTCGGCCATCCCTGCGCCCAGGGCCCTTTTGCCGACGTTGGCGCCTGGGGCTGTTACAAAGAGCTGCGCCCTGAGCACTTGCGCCCACGCCCCCAGGAGCTCCCGTGCCCTCCGTGCCGGCAGGAGCTCGCTGCTGGTGGCTCAGCTGACAGGTGAGGGCGCGCTCTTCCAAAGCAGGTTTCTAATCGCATCCCCCAGCAGGGGGGGGAGCCCTAGCTCCGCACGGTCACCCGCTCTTGGAGGACCAGCCCTGGCCATTCCGGTGGGCGAGTCACCGCGCTCGACGTTGTCAGACTTTAATCGTAGCCCTTCTGGGTGTGCAGTGGCATCGCGCTGTGACTTTAACTTGCTTTTCACCAGTGTCTGAGGATCTTGAGCGACTCTTCGTGTGCTCATTGGCCATTCTGATTTCTTCCTGTGAAAGCTGTCTAATGAAATCTTACCTGATTTTACTGCGTTTTGAGCCATTTTCTCATTCATTTCTTTAGAAATTCTGCATAATGATGTGTCCTGGTTATCTGTTGCTGAATAACATCCAACCACCCCAGCTTTAGGGACATAAAATGACGGTCACTTATCCTGTTCACAGATTCAGTGGGTCAGGGATGGGGAAAGCGCACAGTGGGGGCGGCCTGTCTCTGCTTGATGATGCCTGAGGCCTCCTCTGGGGAGAGCTGCAGGCTGGAGGAGACAGGCGGCCAGGACTGGAGCTCCCGAGGGCTTGCTCGGCCGTTTGTCTGGAGGCTGGTGCCGGCTGCCACCTGGACCTCGGCTGACCATCGGGAACATCTGTGGTGGCCCCTCGTCTGGCCCACTCTCCACAGCATCCCAGGAGAACCTGCAGAGCTGAGCACCCCACCCCCAAGGAGAGAACACGGCCTCCCCTCCTGGTGGGACGAGGGTCGACATCCCGTTGTAAGAAACGTGGCACTGGAGCCCTTGAGAGGCCACCTTGGGCAATGCGGGCTGCCAGGTGCATGCATCGCACCCCCCGTCCAGGGGCCTTGCCCGGCCCCGTGGCCTGGCTGGTGGCTCCAGCACCTGCCGCAACACGCCTGCCTTGTCTCCGTGGCCCTCTGCCTTCTTCATGAGCTCTGAGTCCCCTGGAAGGCGCTGGGCTGGTGGCCGTCCCTCCGCCCTCCGTACAGGGCTCTGGCCTCTGCTCCTGTGTCCTGTCCACTGTTAGGGGGAGGCGAGAGTCGTGAGGCACCATTTTGTCTATGGGCTCGGGAGCTCTGCCCATAGACCTTGACCCGTCTCAGGAGGAAGGGCCTTGGGGCACGAGGTTCAAGAGCACCTTGGCCTTGCTCTGGTGCGTAGGCAGCCCCCTGAGCCCACCCCCAGACCGCCAGCCTGATCCTGGCGGTCTCCCCTCACGGTGGGCAGGGGGACGGGGCAGTTCTCACATGTCGCCACGCTCTCCACAGCTCCAACATGCCACTTGCAGATAAAGGGAAAATGCCACAACTGCAACCCAGAAACGGCTCCTGTGGACACTTTGGCATATGTCTTTCCAGTCTTCTCAGGACCCCTGACGAGACCTCTGCAGGTTCCTCCACGCACTGACGCAGTGGCCTGCATACCTTCTGTCCCCGGTGTGGTCCTGACCCATTCTCCCCACCACACGGGCAGGTCCCCCACGCCGGGCATGCAGGCTCCACGTGCACAGACAGCACCGCCTGTTGCACGGGTGGGGGGCACGGTGAGATCAGAGCTCACCGTGTTGAGTGTGCCGGGGCCAACAAGCACCACACAAGGGGCGCGTGCACAGCAGGACTCTTGCCTCGTGGTTCTGGCGGCAGAGTCCAGCATGGAGGTGTCAGCACGGCAAGCCCCCGCCGCGTGGCCGCCCCTCTGGTTTCTGGGCACTTCGGGCTTCTGCCTCTGCGCCGACTCTCCCTGCTTGGAGGGCCTTCAGGCGTGGACTCGGGCTCCCGGTCTCACCCACAGAGGCTCTTCCAAGGCCCTAGTCACAAAGGGCTCGACTGCACGGGAGCGAGGAGTGGGCTTGGCCACGTCGTGAGGATGTGCTCCAGTCCCCAGCAAGCGGGTGATGCCAGTGACGATTCACAGAGCTAGAAGGGCCTCAACGTGGAACCGTAACAGCAGCTGCATTTTGTCTCCCATGGCCCTAAACCTGCTCACAGAGGGGAGGGGCCCGCCCACCGCTCCCAGGTGCAGCCTCAGGCAGGGGCCAAGAGAGTCCATCAGTCTTCCCGGTCCACAGCCAGTGCCAGGCTCCAGCCATTAGCAAAGCCCGAGGCCCCTGTGATAACAAAGCCTTACGCTCCACACAGCTCCAGCTGGACCCACTGCCACTGGCCACGTGGGGCAGGAGATGGAAGCATCTTCCTGCATCCCCCTTGCCAGCTGCCCCCACCCCACCCTACCCTCCCCCTAAGATGGCTCCAACGCCCTTGCAAGTTCTGCAGCCTCTCTCCTTCCTGTGCCCTGGATGGGGCCTTTGGAAATTACTCCAGGCTGGCATTCCAGGCGAGGGCTCCTGTGGCTGGAGCCCGGGGTTCATCCTCTGATCAGGTGTCAGGGTGCTGAGGGGTTGACGGCTCTCCTCCCTCTGGCAGGGGCTCAGAGGGGATGCCTGTCTTCCCATTTCCAGCTGCAGGGTGTGCCCTTGTGCCTTGGCTGCAAGGTCCACGAAGCCCCCAGGACCCGTCAGCAAAGCCAGTGGAAGATGTGGAAAATTGTAGGTCAGGTGTGTGAGAAATAGGTGTGGGATGGAGACTGAGCCCCAGTGCTCTGTCGCCTCCCTCCCTCCCTTCCTCCCTCCTTCCCTCTGTGCCCCTCTCCCTCTCTCTCTCTCTCAGCTCCCTTTGTGATAGGGGCAGCAGGCAGTTCCTTCCTGCTGCTGCCAAAACCAAGATAGAAGGAGCCCTGCTTAGAGCACCTTGTTATGCTAATATCTCGTAAGTGTTTTCTCATATCATTAAAATTCTTCAAAAACCTGATTTTAATGCCTGCATAATATTCTGTTGCATGGATAACATAACTCATTTAACTGCTCCCTTATTGTATACTAAATTGCTTCCATTTTTTTCCTATTGCAAACGATGCTGTGATAAATGTCTGTGCTTCTGACTACTTTTCCGTAATTGACTCCTGGTAGTGGGGTTGTCACATCATTATAGTCAAGTGGATGAATCAGCAGATTCACCCACAGCCCCCAGATCCTCAGGGGCTGGCCACGAGCGGCTGCAGATCTGCTCGCCCCATTTACTCTAAATATTTAGAAAATATGTGTTTAAGAAGTTATTTAAAATTTAAGAATAACTTTAAAAAAATACAAATAGAGGGTATGACTTCCAAGCCATGGTGGGGGGTGGGTGTGGGCGGAGAGCAAGTGAAACAAAATGGATCAAATCAAGAGAAGTTAATAAAGGAAGTGGGGGAAAAATGAAAAAATATAGTAAAGAGAAAATGTCAACATGGCCCAAATAGGTTCAAATATGTCAGTAATTTTGATAAGTTAAACTCGCCTTTCCAAAAAGTTTTTTAAAAACCCTAGAAAATCCAAAATGTATTATTTACAGAAGGAAGCATACCTAAAACAAAGTAGTACAAAGTATATATGCCAGAGAAATGCTAACCAAAACGAAACTTTGGAGGTGTTGGGATTGAATCGTATCCCCCAGAAAAGGCAATTTGAGGTCCCAAATCCTGGTCCTATGCATATGAACCCATTTGTAAATAGGACCCTTGAAGATGTTATTGGTTAAGATGTGATCCAATAGGGCCGAAGTGCTCATAAGCAAAGGAAATTGGACATGGAAAGAGAAGCCACGGGGAGCAGCCAGAGCTAGAAATCAACGGAACCCACAAGAGAAAAGAGAAGACACCACCAGGTGCACTGCCATGTGACAGAAAAGCCAGGGAACCCCAAAGATGGCTGGCCAGCCAGAAGATACCAGCCCCGGAAGGAAGCAAGCCTTCCAGCCTCTGAAACCATGAGCCAATGAATTCCTGTTAAGTCAAGCCGTGGTATGGTATTTTAGTATTTAGTACTGTTTACTTGGAAGCTAAAACTCATGGTAATAGCTCTATTCCCCTAAATCATATTTGAAGATGAGAGTATTAATGAGGATAAAGAAGTGTTTCATGCAATCAAAATAGCAAGCCACTCAATCATGAGCCTGCATAAATATATAACGACATAACCTCAACATACACAAAGCAAAATTAACACCGTTGCAAGGAAAGCCTGACCTGCCCACAAACATAATGGGACACTGTAACACATCTCTTACAGAAATGAAAAAAGACTCTGTATTAAGATGAATAAGCTTGATCTAGTAGAAAGAAATTTGCTCTTCACAAACAGAATTTACATTTATTTAAAGCACGTGAGAAATATTAACAAGTATCTGACTTAGTGTAAGGGAGATTTCAGTAAATCCCAAAGCCTCGGCAATTTACAGATCTATGCTTTCTGCCCTCAATGCAATAACATTAGAAATCAAAATCAAAGAGAAAAATTTACAAGCCAAAACCCATGTATTTATAAATAATCAATTAAGTAAAAATGGAATCATGATGGAAATTACAAGGTGTTTAGAATTAAATGACAATAAAGAACTAAAAATATCAAAACGTGTGGGATGCAGCTAAAACAGTAATTAGAGGAGAAGTAATAGCCTTAAATATATTATTAGAAGATGACAAATATTTAAAAGAATTTACCTCAACATTTAACTTAAGAAGCTGAAAAAAGAATAACAGAGCAAAAATACAAATTACATTAATAACAACAAGAACAAAAAACCCAGAGGGATATTAAAATAATAAATTTAAAAGCAGAAATTACTGAAGTAGAAAAGGAGGAATAATGGAAATTACTGGCAAAACCAAAAGTTGATTTTTAGAACAGACTAATAGTGTCAGTTCCAGGAGGGCAGGGAACTTTGTTTTGCAAGTTGATGTCTCTCCAACATACAGAAACAGCATCTGTACCCAGTAAGAGCTGAAAAGATGTGTGTGGGATGAAAAAATAGACAAACTTCTAAGGGCTAAAGTTCAATAGTATTAAGAAAAGGGGAGGCAAAACTACAGATGCTAAAAAGATTTTACAAATCATAAGCATGTCCTATGAGCAGCTTTGCACGTATGAGTTTGAAAACCTGGATGAAATGAAAAAATTTTCTAGAAAAATACAATTGATCAAAGTTGATTGAAGAAGGAAACAAAAATCCTGTATAGATCAGTCACCATAAAAAACTTGGGTGCTCACAGCTCTCTCCCTTTCCAAAGGCACCACATCTGGATGCCTTTAGGGCAAGTTTCACCAAAGCCCAGTGGTCAGAATTTAGGGGGCAAAACAGTGCATGGAGACTGGGGCTCGGGTGGAGGCTGCAAGCCTTGGCTGCTCTGCCACAAGCCACGGGCCACACTGGGGTCTCACTTTGGTGGCTGGCAGGGGACACCGTGGGCCACGAAGCTGGGTTTTCCAGTTGCTCTGGGTCCTTGGGAACCTGAAAAGCCTGTGGAGGCTTTCACCATGGAACAGGCCTCTGGTGTGCCCAGAGGTGGCCTGGGGAGCAGATGCTGGCTGCAGCTTGGCCCTGGTCCACCCTCAGCAGGGGTGGGCGGGTGGCGTGGGTGGGGGGCCGTACCGAGGAGGCACAGGGGTGACCTGCTGCTTTCGTGTCTGTGCCATGCCTGTCCCTTGGGCCCTGGGTGCTAGGGGCCAGAGAGGCAGCTCTAATCTGTATGCCGCTCAGGCCGCGGGGTGGGCGCCAAGGCGGGGGGCTGCCCCACGGTTCTGGCCGTGCACTTTGGAGCTGATCCGGGGCTCCTGGAGGAAGACATGGGGACACCAACCTTCACTCCAGGCTGCTGGGACTGCACCTTAGAGTTCAGCAACCCAAACTGGCTGCAGCCAGGGAGGCGGGGAGGCTTTAATTAAAAGCAAATAGGAAGGCGGGGGGCGGGGGCGCTCACCCCAAGAGAACAAGCCGTCTTGGTGGAGGGAGGGGGACATCTCAGCAGGGCCTGAGGGCGATGGGAGAGGCCCCTGCCCAAGAGTCCGGCTTGCTCAGGAGGTCGAGGAGGAAGTCGAGGAGGAGCGGCGGGTCGGAGAAGAGCCCCGGGAGCCCGGAGACCAAGGACGAGGGCCCAAGAGACCAGAGCAGGCGAGAGGACAAGCCACGGAGGGCGGCCCAGCCTCGAGAAGGCGGAAGAGCGTGTGCCCACCTGGACCGGTGCTTGGGGTACAGGTGTCAAAGCCTCAGGCCGACACGGAGGCCACGCTCCCACCCGTGTGGGGCATGCGGGGTGGGGCGAAAGGGGCTTTCGTTGTAGCTGCAGGTTTCATTTCTAGACCGCGCTGTGGAGGTGGCAGGTGTTAGCAGGTGCTGACCCGGGGCTGGGAACGTGTGTTTGTTAAGCTAGTCATCCTTCTTCCCTGTAACTTTAGATTTTCTTTAGAAAGGGGTTGACGTGGACCGGGGGTAGCTCAGCGGCTGAGCACCTGCTTGGCATGTACAAGGTCCCGGGTTCAATCCCCGGTGCCTCCCAGGAAGGGGGGCTGGGGCTGGGCGGCGGTGCTTGCCTGACCCCACCGAAGCCTGGCGTGTGGTTTGTTGAAGGACGTGTGGGGAGGCTGGCGGCTGGTGTCCTCACCCCGCCCAGAAGTGGGGCGAAGGTCACGAGCTTCCTCTGGTCCCCGAGCTCGGGTTTACATCTCCTTCCTAGTGAGACCAGGTGGGGAGCGATGATTAGGCCCCTCGTTGGGGAGTGATGATTAGGTGCCCCCCCACCCTGGGCCTCGCTGCAGGTGGATGAAGCTGATGGACGGAGCTTCGTGGGTGTCCTGCTCCCCACCGCGGGCCGGGGCGGGGCCCAGCAGGGCCCAGGGACGCTTGAGTTCGGCAGAAAGAATGAGACTGGCACCAGCAATGGCGAGGGCGATGCCCTCCTGCCAGCCCAGCCATCAGCCAGGGCCTGGGGACTCCCTCGACCATCCCTCGTCCGTCCCCATGTGGGACGCCCCCTGTCAGAGGTGGCGATCGTGAGGAGAGGGGCTGGACGTGTCCTGGGAGGGGCCATTGGGGCTCAGGGTGGAAGAGAAGGAGTGGCCTGAGAACCAGGGAAGCTTGTCCTCTGCCCATCCCCATGTCCAGCCTCCCCCAGCTGGTCACCCCCCCACCCCGTCCGAGACTCCTCGGGCCCATTGCCCACCCACCCACCCCAAGCGAGGCTCCCCTGCCCCCTCCGAGGTCCCCCAGGCCCATTCCCACCCACCCCATCTGAGGCTTCCCCTGCCTGTCCATTGTCCTCGCACCCATTTTGCTTTTTTCAGAGCACTTCTTGCCACATACAGCGATGGTGCTTGTTTGTTTCCTAGCTTGGGCAGTGCCCCCACAAGGCTTCAAGGAGTAGGACTGGGTCCCCAGAATCCACAACTGCGCCCACACACGGGTGGCCCTCAAGGGTGTTTGCAGAGCCAAAGAATGACGTCCATGGGGGCCAAGGCCCTCGGCCTGCCCGGGCCTGGCCTCGGTGCACGGTGGCCCCACGGCACCCCATCCTGTCCCCTGGGTCCCATCCATCCGCGCTGGGGCCCTGGGCAGCTGAAGCAGCCTTTGGGTGACGAGTGGGGAAGAGATCTCTCCAG
>JAKSZT010000088.1:3952346-3966558 GCA_026826555.1 Tolypeutes matacus | reverse complement strand
GAGAGGGAGAGGGAGAGGGGAAGGAGAGGGAGAGGGAGAGGGAGAGGGGAAGGAGAGGGAGAGGGAGAGGGAGAGGGGAAGGTGAGGGAGAGAGGAAGAGGGAGAGGGGAAGGAGAGGGAGAGGGAGAGGGAGGGGAAGGTGAGGGAGAGGAAGAGGGAGAGGGGAAGGGGAAGGAGAGGGAGAGGCAGAGGGGAAGGTGAGGGAGAGAGGAAGAGGGAGAGGGGAAGGGGAGGGAGAGGGAGAGGGGAAGAGGAGGGAGAGAGGGAGAGAGGCCGCCTTGACTGGCTCTCCGTGCTTGCTGGGCCTCAGTCCCCTCCAGGCCTCCTTACAGGCTGGGTTGGGGACACTGGCAGCACGTGGGCACCTGCTGCTCCCCAAGCTGTCCCTGGAGTGCCCTTTGCCCTCTGTGAGCTGCGCCCATGGCTGTGGCCCCCTGCTCGGGCTCCTGTTCCTGTCTCACCCACTGGCAGCTGGAGAGGCAGAGCCAGGCTCATCTCTGCCTGCCGCCTCCGTGTCTCCGGCACCTGCCTGTTTCCCTCCCTCCCTCTGTCCCTCTGTCCTCTGTCCGTCCTGGATGAACAGGGAGGGCAGGCTTGCACACAAACGCCCAGCTCTGGAGCCCGGGGCCCAGCTCAGCCTGCCTTGGGCTCTTCTTGCTGTGAACACAGGAGGGTGGGGGCCCCACACGAGGGTGGGGGTCCCGTGGTCCTTGTTCTCCGGTGACTTCCGGGGGCGTCGCTGGGCCCTGTTGGTGCTGAGCATAGTCATTTGGATGGGAAGCCCATCGGGGCGTGCCAACAAGGGGTGCCCCCCAGCTCTCAGGTACCCCAGCTGCACCCAGAGGCTCCTGGGGACCCAGAGTCCTCTTGGGGGGGGCTGGAGGCAGGCGTGCTCTCACTCTGACCTGGTCCCGCACGAGGGGAGCGTGGCCCTTGCAGGCCTTGCAGGGCTCAGCCCTCCTGGGTCTTGCCCCAGCTGCTGCCTCCACCCGTCTCCCCAGCACCCCATGTCCCCTGTAGGCCCCTCTGCCCATACCCCCCAGCCTGCCTGCTGCGGGCTCCAGGCCCCTGCACTCTAGTCTTGGCTGCCTTGGGCCTTGGGGTCCCCTCCACCCCGTCCCTGTGGGGACACCCCCACTGTGTTACAGGAAGGGACCCCTCTGCCCCCGGTCCTGACTGGCCCACGGGGCATCGCGGGCAGCGTGCGGAGCTGGGCCGGGCCGTCGGGGTCCACAGGTCCCAGGCACCTGCTGGAGCCCCAGGCGCTGCCCAGACACCCCAGGGAGGCGCCTCGGGCCTGATGGCGGTCGTGGGGGGCGGCTCCCGGTGGGCGGGGCGCAGGTGGAGGGCGGGGCCCAGCCTGACTTGTCTCCTGGGGCCCCTCCTTGCACCCACTCTGGGCCCCGCGGGAGCCCTTCCTGCTTTCACAGGAGCTTCAAAGAATTTGCGGCCCCGTGGCTGGCGTGCTGCTACCAGGTGGAAAGATGGAGAACACGACCAGCCTTCACGACCACGGCGCTGAGGGGGGCTGTTTAAAGGGGCGCCATGCCCACGCGGGGTCTCTGGGCCTCTGCCCTCCAGGCCTTTGCCAGGGGGTCCCCCTCCCTGAGCCCCTGGCAGCCCCGGGGCCGCTGCCTGCTGTGGCCACAACCGCTCCTGCCTGGTCAAGGCGGCGCCTGCAGCGGGCGGCTCTGCCTCCCTGCCGTGCCCCCAGGCCCCGGGTGGGCACAAGGTAGCTCTGCTCGTCCCCCCTTAGCAGAGACCCCAGCATGGCTCCAGGGGCACCCGGGGCCCATAGGGGTGGGGCTGGGTGGGCTCCTCCCCTGGGTGACACCTGCCGGAGGTCCTGCCCCCAGGGAGGAAGCTGGAGCCGCCCACCCCCAGCCTGGGGGGCTTCACCCTGCGTGTCCACTAGTCTCTGGGGCTGAGCTGGGACTCCGCGGGTCCTGAAAGATTTCCACCGATTTGCCAAATTAATGTTTTAGCTCTCCAGGTAGCAGGAGCTATAATGAAGTGTCAACGGGAATGAGGGGACTAAACGAATGAATAAAATGCCTTTTACAGTGTCATTACACTTTTATAATAAGATTTACTTGTCACCTTAAAATGTAATACCCTAATAATTTATTGGGTGACCTAGTTGCCCTGGAAAGGTGAGGCCCTTTCCTCCTACCCCACGCCCTCCCGGGCCCCAGCCCCCTGGCAGGACAGCGGGCAGGAGCGTTCCTGCCTGACGGTGTCCTGTGGGGTCAGTGACTTGGCCTCTCCCCCATGGGGGTGCAGGCTCACTCTCCCCCTGCTCTTGGTTCCTGGGCCTTAGCTTCCGCTCGTCTTGATCAGAGAGAAGGGGCTTCATGGATTCGGCCCTCCTTGCTCAGGCACTCCTCGTGCCCAGCCCCGAGCCAGGGGTGAAGGTACCACGGTGAATTCTCATGACCTGGTCTCGGGGCAGGGAGGACACCCAGCCCGGGGGAATGGGTTGAACAGGTGGCTGTGATGGGGCTCAGGGCTGGACGTGGCCTTGAGCACAGGGTCCCTGGGGGCTCACCCAAACTGGGCGGATCTGGGACATCATCACAGAGAATGGGACATCTCAGCTGGGCCTTGAAGGATGAGTAGGAGTTTGTTGGATGAAAAGAATGTTCTGGAAAGAGGGAGAGTATGACCAAAGATGAAGGAAGGCCTGGCTGGATCTGGGAATGGGGGAGAGTATGGAGGTGGGCTGGGGAGGAGCAGGAGAAAAGGCTGGAAAAATGGGTGGGGCCAGCCCAGGGGCCTTGGACACCTGGCCCAGGAGCGTGTACAGGGGGTGACACCATCCTGCCGGCCCAATTGGCCTCTCTGCCAACGGGAGGGGGATGCACATGCCATGACCTTGGATGGAATGGCTCTGGGGGGAGCTGTCAGCTGGGGGTGGTCCGCTTGGCACACGGACCTGGAGTCTGAGGAGGGTCCAGGAGGGAGACGGCCGCTTGGGGGTGCCAGCACTGGACAGCATCCGTCATGGGCCTGGCGGCGGCGGCGGAGGACACAGGACAGAGGACCTCTGAGCAGAGGGGAGGTGGGCGGGGCACCCCCAGGCCTGTCGGGGGCTTGGGGCCTTGGCGAGGAGGGAAGCCTTGGGAGGCCCCTGGCTGCCGAGCTCCTCTTCTGACCCCACGCGGGGCCTGGGCACCCGGCCCCTGGGTTTTCGGAGGCAAGTGCTGGACGCCTGCCGTTTCCTCTCGGGTGGACTCCAGAGCGGGTTGGGGCCGTGCCCGTGCTCTCCAGGGCATGGCCTGTGCTCTCTGCTTCTGCATCCTGGAGCCCATGAGCATTTGGGGATGGGGCGGTGGGGGCACTGCTATGAGCGAGTCTGGTGGGGGTCCCCTCTCCCTCTTTCCCCCCTGGCCGCAGCCCCACAGTGCTCTCAGGCCCATCACCTCCTCTGAGCTTCCTTCTCACCACCCAAGTGGCCCAGGCTGACAGGCATGGGGTAGATGGCTGGGGAACGGCCCATCTGGGGCACTGCTCCTGCGGCCATACCTTGAGTTGTCCCCTCCCACCTCTGTCAGCCAGCCATGGGGCAGCAGGAAGGGGCCCTAGCTGAGCTAGCAAAGTGCTTGGTGTTCGCCCACGGCCCTGGGTGCACCTGCTCTTGCTGCTGGTCCCCTTTTGTCACCATGCAAGCAAGCCCTGGCCAGCTTGCCTGGGTGAGAGAGCACATGGGGAAAACTCAGCCAGAGGCCTCAGACATGTGAGTGGGCCATCCTAGACCATCCAGCCTCCCAGCCACCCTGCAGAACTGTGAGAAAGCATCACCATTTGCTGCTTCAAGCTACTACACATGGCTGATTTGTTACGCAGCAAGAGCTAGCTGATACAGGTGGTCACCAGGCTGTGCTGGCTGGGGGTGTGTGACTGCAGGCCCATCCAGGGTAGAGCTGAGAGGTGCTGCATGAAGCGGTGTCCGACTGCACGTGTGTGACAGCTGAGCTGGGCCTTGGCAAGGGGAAGGCGGGAAGGTCATTCCAGGTAGCAGGAACAGCGCATGCAGAGCGCAGGGAAGGAGACTCACTCGTGAGGCTGTCACGGGGCTCTGGGCTCCAGGGTGGGGTTTGTCTGCATCGCCATCTCCCCAGGGGACCCCTTCAGGAGGCCTCCCCTGCTGCTCTCCTGTCAGTGGGCTCTGTGGGACCCCTGGAAGGGGCTGTCACTTCTCCTGCTCCTGCGGGTTCAGAGGGCTCAAGTCATCGCTGCGAGGTCACAGCCACCCCCACACTGGCCCACCAGGACACGGGGTCACGCGGACTCATTCCAACAGCCGCCAAGGATGTGGCTGTAGGTCGGGAGCAGCCAGGGGAGGGGGCGGCCTGGCCTGGCTCCACTGGGGTGATAGAAGGGATCATGTCCAGAATATTCCCTGTCCCCTGGGGGCTGGTTATCTGCCGCCCCTTGGTGTCACCGGCCACGCGGCCTTCAGCCCCCTCCCCGCCGCCCCGCGTGCTCTCAGGCCTGGCCGGGGCCTTTGGGCCAGCGGGCTCAACGGGGCTGAAGGGCGGGTGTCGTTTCGCGTGGAGGCTGTGGCCGGCTGTGGCTGCCCCCCTCTCCTCGGCTTCTGACCCAGAGGCAGCCGCCAGGGCAGCCAGCGGCCAACCCGGGCCGGGAAGTTTTGGAGGTCATTGGTTCCTGCAGCGTGACCTGGTCCGAGGTGACCACTGCGGGCCCCCACCCTGCTGGCCTTAACCCCTGCTGCCCCCTGCCTCTGTCAGATGTGAACCCTGGGCCAAGTGTGTCCCTGAGGAGTTTAGGCCTCTTTAGGGACCGCAGAGGTGGCCTTTGGCCAAATGGCTTTTATTTGGGCAGAATTGGTTCGGTTTGGGCAAAGCAACATCACTGAAGGGGAGGGAAGCCTGGCCAGGTGCTGGGCTCCCCTGGTCGGTGCCACAGGAGGGACCCGCCCCGCCTGGCCCAGCCCAGCGCCGACTCCGTGCCCAGGACATCCCTCGCTGTGGGGCAGGGGTGGCTCGAGTCTGCTGTGAGGGTTTTGTGGAGTCACAGACGATTCGCGCGAGCCATAAAACCCGGGATTCCAGAGACCCTTGTGGAGCGTCACCTCCACGTAGGAACGGCTCGGGAACTGTCCGCCATGGCCGCATGGGCTCCCGGGAGAGACCAGTCACTGCAGACGGGCAGAGGTGCTCAGAGAAGGCGGGGGGCCCCCAAGGCCCATGCTGGTGGGCGGGGACCAGGACTGGGGGCTGGCCTGGAGGCCTGGCACCTCCACCACCTGTTCTTTCTCCATCCTTGGAAGCCACAATATCCAACCTCATTTTGCAGACAAGGAGATGGAGTCCAGAGAGGGCAGCTGGCTGCCCGAGGCTGCCCGGGAATTCCAAGCTCCTGACTTCCAGGCCAGCAAGCACTCTAGGCTGGGAAAGCTGGAGCTGGCAGGGATTTAGGGCTCCCTGTCCTCATTTTGCATGCAGGGAAATTGAGGCTAGATAGCGTGCCTGGCCCAAGTGTATCCAATGGGATGGGAGCCAGGGCTCTACCTCGGGGCCTGGGGCTGCACTGAACAAGTCCCGGGCAGGAGCTGGTGGCTGCTCTGGGCGGGAGAAGCCTGGCTGGGCCCCTGTGCTTTGCAGCAAAGGCACAGTGGGACAGAGGCACTGCCTGCTGCTGGCTCCAGCCCCACCCACCGCCCATGTCCCTTGCTCACCGTCTGGTGCTCTCAGTGCTGAGGCTGTGCAGTCTGGACAGATGGACACAGAGCCTGTGGAGCAAACCGGCAGGGACTGAGTGTGAGCAGGGGGCCCAGCGGCTGTGCCCGGCGCGGGGGTCCTGGCGAATCGGCACCGAGCTGACTTGCCGTCGAAGCTTTGGGCAGCAGGGGCCTCTGGAAGGCGGCTCTGGCCTCTGGATCCTGTCCCCCACCTCTGTCTGGACCTCAGCTGCCTGGGGGTGTGGGCGCATAGACCCGCGCCTGCGAGGGCCGCTGATGGGCGAGTTACTTCTCCAGCTCGGTTCAGATAACAGCGTTTTTGCTGATGTGCAAAAATCCTCAGCAGGGATGGCGGATGCCCCTCGCCAAACCCACCTGAAGCCATTAATTTATACTACCCGAGCCGGCTTCATCAGAGAGGAATTTTGCAGTAACATTAACAAACTGTAAATATCTGCTAAGCTGCGAGAAGGCGACTACTCAGTCCTGTCTTCTTTGGGCTGGGAGAGGGAGTGAGGCCGACCCAGCAGCCGTATTTCTTCCCCGTTGGCACTGCAATGGGGGAGCACGCTGAGTTTCCGGCATTTTCTATGTGCTGCTGAAACAACACAAGTCCTTGGGCACGGCTTCCGAGGGGGGCGGGGTGAGCCTGCAGAGCTGATTTTCCTTGGTGGTTTTCTGGAATGACAAAGGCCCTTTGCTGTGAAGGTTGGGGCTTAGCCTCAACTTTTATGGGTTTGGGCCCAAAGGAGTGAGGGTCCAACAGGGCCCTGTTACTGGGAGGACCCTAGAGCTCCTGGACCCTCACCCAGGCCAGCGAGCCAGGTGTAGAGGCGGGTGCAGCTTTCCTTGGCACCTGTCTCCCATCTGCAAAGACTTTGCAAAGATCGTGTTCCCAAAAGTCACATGGGTGGAGCTCAAGCCCACCCAGAAGCTGGAGACACACCAAAGCCCCCCAAACGCCTAGTGAACCTTCGCTGCTTCCAAGAGGAAGAAAGGCTGGGCCTTCAGAGAGCGCATTTGCCCGTCCAGGCCCATCTAAGGAGACTATGCCAAGGGAGGAGGGCGAAGGGCCGGGGGCTCTCCAAGATGGTGACCTGCGGCCTGGACGAGACAAGTGCGCCAGAGAGTGGGCGGCCGCAAGCAAGCGTCCCGGCCGCTGTGCTTCACTTTTCAAGCACGCTGGGACGCGCGCTGGCCAGCAGGGCAGGGAGGGCCCCCCGGAGCTCATGTGCTTAACATCCAGAGAGGACCCAGCGGGCTGATTCCACCCGACTTGGGGACTGTGGTTCCTTAAGTTGGGAGCGGCCTCCTTGCGCTGCTGAGCCCTTATTCAGACCCGCCAGGCCCCTGTGGGCAGTTCTGCTCCACACGCCGTCCCGGGGGGGGCAGCTGCATCCACATGCTGGGTCCAGATTTGAGGTCTGGGTGCCGGGGGTTGTCAGGGGCAGACGCCCGCCTTTCAGGCCACAAGAGCCGCCCGTGCCCCTTCCCCTGCCTTTTGCATTGCATTCCATTCCAGTCCTGACTCAACACAAATGCAATACAAAGCGCTGGGGAGACCCCCGCAGCAGCTGTGAATGGCTGAGAACTGGTAAAAGGCACAAAATCGTGGAGGAGTGGAGTTGGGGGCGCTGAGGGCCCATCGTAGGCCCTCACCTGTGGACGACTGGAACACGCCTGTGCCTACTAGGAGCTGGCAGTCCAGCATCTGCTGAGCTCCTGGGATGCCGATGAAACGCTGGAAAGAGGGCTTCCTAGGGGAGGGGGTCGAGGCCAGCATCTCCGGCCACAGCTGATTCGACCTGGTCGGGGAAGGGCCAGTGATAACCGACGTGCTCCAGCAGCAGGTCCCACAAGCCCCCCATACATTCCAGCATTCTCCATCTTCACTCCTCTCGCTGTGTGCTGACCGACTGGCCTACCAAAGGCAGCCCTTCCTCTTGGGCTCAGACGCCCACCCCTTCTTGCCCATTCAGGGGTCCCTGCCAGCCATGGGCCCTGCCCTGTTTGCATCATCAGTGTTTCCCCTTCTCCTGGGTGATTCCCATCAGCGTCCGCAAAGCGGCCTCCACCTTCCCCTGAACCCCGCACTCAGACCCTCAAAGCTGTGGTCCCCGTTTCCTCCCCGATGTCTAAGAGACCTTTCGGAAAAGCTGACCTGGAACGGAACTCTGGTCGCCCCCACCCCATATAGATCCCCTCCCATCAATGCCTGTTTTCCTGTCTTCAGTCAGATCCAGGCATCCTTCCGCATTTCTCTTTCTCTCAGACCCCACCTCTAATCCATCAGCTTCTCAAAATCTTTGGCCTTAGAACCCATTTAGCTTCTAAAAAATTACTGATGACCCCAAAGAGCTTTTGGTTGAGTGGGTTCTCTCTATCCATATTCAGCCTACTAGAAATAGAATGGAGAAATTTTTAAAAAATGGTATTTAACAGTAACAATAATAAACTCATTAAATATTAACATAAATGACATTTGGAAAATGAAAAACAACTATTTTCCAAAACAAAATTCTTTTATATTTTTGCCGTTCATTTTAATGCCTGGCTAATAGAAGACACTGGCTTCTCATACCTGTTCTGCGTTAAATCTGTCGTGATATGTTGTTGTGGTTGAAATCTATGAAAGAAATCTGGCACCACACAGATATGTAGGTGGAAATAGAGGCACATTTTAAAAGTCTTTCTAGATGTTGTAGATATTTTTCTTGGATGCTCCACCAAAACATGGCAAGTGTAGTTTCTTAAAAGCCACGTGGAACCCGAAACCATATCAATGAGCTCTTCATAGCCAGTGTATTTAAGTCCATCGGTAGTTTCTTAGTATGGTTTACATCAAACCCATTAGTCTGTCTTGCACTTTGAATGGATCATTCTTTTACATTTTATTTTTCCTCATTAGAGAAGTTGTACTTTTACAGAAAAAATAATGTAAAAAGTACAGCGTTCCCATAACCCCCCTCTCCATTATTAACCCTTTGCATTAGTATGGTAACTTTGTTACAACTGATGAGAGAATATTATAACTGTCCATACTTTGTCCATAGTTGGGGTGTATTTTTCCCATATACCACCCTATTTTTAACACCTTATTTTAGTGTCGTACATTTGTTATAATTCATGAAAGAATATTTTTATAATTGTACTATTAACTATAATTGTACAGTGCTAGGTTTTATCTTTTAATTTTTATTCTAGTAATATATATATATGACCCAAAACTTCCCCTTTTAACCACATTCTTGTATATAATTCAGTGCTGTTAATTGTACTCAAAATGTTATGCTCCCATTACTACCATCCATTTCCAATCAACCTAAGTAGAAAGTAGGTACAAATTAAGCACTAACTCCTCAGCCCCTACCCCACACCAGCCCCGGGTAACCTGTATTCTAGATTCTAACTCCATGAGCTTGCTTATTCTAAATATTTCCTATCAGTGAGATCATGCAATATTTGTCCTTTTGTGTCTAGCTTGCTTCACTCAACATAATGTCTTCAATGTTCATCCATGTTGTTGCACGAACCAGAATTTCATCCCTTTTTTACTGCTGAATAATATTCCATTGTATGTAGATACCATATTTTGCTTCTCCATTTATCTGTTAATGGACATTTGGGTGGCTTCCATCTTTTGGCTATTGTGAATAATGCATCTTGGTGTACAAATATCTGTTCAATTCTTCCTGGTGGACGCCTAGTAGAGGATTGCTGGGTCATATGGTAGTTCTATATTTAGCTTTCTGAGGACCTGCCAAATGGTCTTCCATAGCAGCTGCACCATTTCACGTTCCCACCAGCAATGAAGGAGAGCTCCTAGTTCTCCACAGCCTCTCCAACACTTGTAATTTTCTGTTTTTTTTTCAATAGTAGCCATTCCAGTGGGTGTGAAATGATACCTCATTGTGGTTTTGATTTGCATTTCCCCAGTAGCTAATGATGTTGAGCATCTTTTCATGTACTTTTTGACCACTTGTATATCCTCTTGGAGAAATGTATGTTGTAGTTTTTTGCCCATTTGTTAATTGGGCAGTTTGTCTTTTTAGTGTTGAGTTGGATGATTTATATATTCTGGATATTAAACCCTTATCAGATATGTGGATTCTAAGTATTTTCTCCCATTGAGTAGGCTGGGTTTTTTTTTTACTTTCATGAGAAGTCCTTTGAGGCACACAAGTTTTTAATTTTGATGAGGTCCAATTGAACTATTTTTTCCTTCTGTTATTTGTGCTTTGGGGGTGAAGTGAATGGATCAGTTTTCCATCTGTGGTTTCACAGATGGAAAATGTTGGTTCACTGAGTCATGCAGATCTTCCAACTATTGACATGTTCTGTTATACAATACCTGAGCCCCACATTCCCAACTACCACCTCTAGAGGAGTGTCTTGAAATAGTGGGAAGCGATCCCACTCCCGGCGGCAGATACAGCTCTTCCAAAATTCTAATTTTCTCTTGAAACTTGAGTTTTATCATTGGCAACAAATACTGCCAGTTGCTTTCCTTGAAAGGATGGGTTTGTTCATTTTCTAGAAAACTTCTGGCAAATACCTAAGTCTGAAGAAGCTGCATTTGCCAGTCATTCTTGCAGGTAGATATATTGTTTCACGCAAAAGTGGCCAGCCCAGCTCACGGCTCAACCACTCGCGCCTGTGCCATCACAGAGAGATGCTTTAGGTGTACTTTTCTCACCCAGAATATGAGAAAGACGTGTAATCCAGGCTCAAGATTTAATATCAATATTTTTTACTGCTTCATCAAAGACATACTTAAGTGAGATTTTGATTCATGTGAAGCCCCAGTAGTTTTACTTGTCAGTGCTTTTGCATCATCAGTGTAAATGTCAGCACGCTGAAAAAAGCCAGTAACATCTTATGATTATTATGACCGCTTTGACCCCACTGACCCCCCGAATGAGGCTCAGGAACCCTCCCAGGGGTCTGGGGAACACACTTTGAGAACTGTTGCATTATATTAGCAAATGAGGCTCCGTATCCTCAAATCCTGAATTTGGCCACTTTTCATCACTTCTACCAATTTCTGCCTTGACCAAGCTATGGTTGCAATAGCTTCATAAATCTCTGCTTCCACTCTTGCCCCTAAGATCTGTACTGTACACAGCATCCAGAGTGGGTCACCTGTAAAATATGTGCTCAAGATGATGGCATCTCTGAGCAGACCGTCCTGGCTGTTGCTCTGATCTCCAGGATGCTGGCTGAGTTTCAGCGGCCCCGTCCCAGGCGGCCCGGCTCCCTCTCTGCCTTCACTTCCTCCACCCCCTCCTCACTCCCCGCCTACAGCCCCACTCACCTTCCTGGTGTTCCCTGGACACACCAAGCACTCCTGCCCCAGGGCCTTTGCTCATCCCTCTGCCTGGAACCCTCGTCCCCAGACACCTGCAGGGCTCACCCTCTCGTCTGTCTCTGTGCATTCTTTGCGATCGTCTGTACTTGACCCACCTGGCTCCCCTGCCTTCACCTTTGCACCTGCAGCCCCTGACCTGGTATCTGTCTGGTGACTGGTTTCTCTCTGCACTGGAGTGCAAGCCCCATTGTGCTCAACGCCATATCCCAGTGCCTGCATACACTAGGTGCTCACTGCCTGCTTCATGCCTGGATCAGCTTCTCTCTCTTGGGAGCTTCCCCTGGACATGGGAGAAGGGAGTCAGTTGGCAGCAGAGCTGGATATGGAATGAGCCAGAAAGAATCAGGCAGGGGGCCTGTGAGTCATGGTTTCCCTGGTGACGGTCGAGGATGAGGAGCTGCCCCTTTTGGGTGGGGGTCACGTCTGGAGCCTCCAGCGGGCAGCCAGAGCTTTGCTGGCTACCGTGGATGCTCAGAATATTTCTGTGTTCGGCCTCCATAATCCCGTACCCCAGGAATCCCACCCGAGCCTCCATTTGTGGCTGTCCTCGCGACACAGACGTGGCCTTCTCAACCTCCAGTGGGCCTGGCTCACACCAGGCGAACGCCCTTCCTGAAACCTGCTCCCTGCAGCCCCACCCCGTGTCCTGGCTTTTCGGCTGGGACCCACCTGCCCAGTCTAGCCTTGTCCAGGCTCCATCCCATTGCCCCGCGTGACCTCACACCCTCTCTCCCCGCTGCGCCTTCTTTCCTGACCTCCCTCGTCCTTGTCCTGCCCGCTCGGGGCCACAGGGGAGACCCCCTTTCCCATGCAGATGGTAACGGCTGCTCCGGCCGCCCCGGGCCTGCCGGGGTCTCTGCACCACGGAGCGCTCTGCTCCAGCGTCTCCTTCAGAACACCGTGCTCTTAGGGGGAGGGTCAAACTGCCAGTCATTTACTACTGAGTGGGGACGGGAGCAAGAGCTGGTTTTCGCCCCTGTTTACTTTATAGTCTGCCATTAAGCTAAATTCTTCGCTATAGAATTGATTAGGCATTTGGACAATTATTTGGGGACTTCTCCTTGGGGAGGACCATTTCCTGCTCATTAATGTTTTGTCAGATCCTTCTGGATCTTGCTCCAGCCAGCTGGGGGGACAGGGCCCACCCAGGGGCTGTGGTTGGCTGAAGGGCAGGGAAGGGCAGGGAACCTTGGGTCTGCGATGTTTTAACATTTATGAACTTGTTCACGTGGAAAGTCTTACAAACACCCAAAAGGGAAATCACATTTAGCCATTTATTTACAGCATCCTTTTTCTTGGAACAGGGGCTGATCTGTGAATTTGGGGACAGACGCAGGCTTTGGAGCCAGACAGGGCCCCGATTGTGTTTCGCCCCCAAGGCACAGGGCGGCTCTGCCTTTCCTCCCCGGCAACAAAGTGGGGCTAGTTCCCGCCCCCCTGGACTGGCTTCCAGGCATGAGCTTTGTGACATTTGTGACATTTGTGTCTTTGCAGAGTTGGTGGCAACTGTCGTCAGCAGATAAACTGGTACCATGGTTTGTCGCCCAGGATGTGAGCTGAAGGAAATGCTATCTGGGTGATTTCCCGTGGGTGTGTGAGTGTGAACACTAGAATCTCAGGAAGTTCTAAATTAGAATTTAGAGTCTTAGTAAAGCAACGTTCCCTTAGGCTCCCCTTTGGCTGGAAACTGGGGGCCAGCTCTCTCCCTGGCCCTGGGCTGAGGCCAGTGGGTGTCGTCAGCTCATCACCCCCGCTGGCCCCGAGAGGCAGAAGGATTTGCGCTCAAGTTCCCTGGCCCAGCGCACGCTCTGCTCCCCCAAAGTCCCGTGTCAGAACAGCCTTTTGGTGGAAAAGGGGTTTGAGTAACTCCTCGGAAACAAGCGAATCTGTTCATCTAGAAATTACATGCGTGTAGCTGTGCTATGAAATAGTTGTAGTAATAGAAGTGAGAGGGGTTGAAATCAAGGTGAAACGACACATTTGCATCCTCTCCCAGTAGTGAAGCCGCCTGCTGTCACTAAAGGAGCGGTTCCGGAGGGCGCAGGGCCGTCCCCTGGGCGTCTCTTTTGGAAAACCTTGGTTCCGTATTTCTGTGATACTGTGACGTGGAGGTCTGGGTGTAAATCCCATCGTCTCTGTACTTGGCTTTAGAGACACCAAGGAGGAAAGTGACACTCCAAAGACCCACGGAACTGAACGGGAGTGGGGTGTTGCTGGCTGCACCCACATTTCCTGAGTCACGTTTTCAGCGCCCCACTGCCCCTGGCAACCTGGCTGGTAAAATCCCCTTCTCCCCTCGTGCCCTTCGGTTGCTCTAGTGAACTTATTGCCGGGCATTGCATCTTCACACACACAGGCGCGTTCCGCGTACACTGAGACTTCATATGAGAGCGTTTTCAACGGGTTAGAAAATATGCTCTCAAGTTTTTAAAGTGGGCAGATAGGAGTTTTTGTAGCTGACACAATTTCCGACACGAAGACATGTAACAGTGTCAACACCTCCCAGTGTCCGACGACCGTTTTCAGAATGTTTTCTCTACAGCACAGCTCTGCCCTGAAAAGCGAGCGCTCTCTCTCTCTCTCTCTCTCGTTCTTTGCTGAGACTGTCACTGTCACTTTGAAGGGACGGATTGAATGAGTTTATAATTTTTAAAAAATCTGCTGGTCGCAGGGTGTGCTGACAGGCTCTTGTCATTGCAGAGAAGGTCAGCAAATTTCTTGGAGAAGAAAACCGTGGCTTGTCTTTAAAGTGCTGGTCTGACTACTGAGTCAGGAGATACTCGCGAAAGCCCTGGGATGAAATACGGCTATGCTCGCTCCTCATCCCAGTCCCCTGCTTTGTTTCGGCGGCAGCTTCTTTGCAGAGCAGAGGATGAATCCCTGGGGGCACCGTTGTGGCCTCCGGTCCTGGGATCCTTCTGGAAATTCCCGTGCACACAGCCTTTGGGTCAGAGCTGCGGCCTGCCCGGCGCCGCGCTTGGAGAGCCTGCCTTGCCCCGCAGGCCTTTCCGCCGTGGCCCACGCGAAAGTAATTCTTCTTGTGGTTCAGCCCAAACCCAGCCCTGTGAAGCGCCGGGAGGCACGCCGGACTCGCCGTGCTCCCAGCCGGACTCGCCCGTGCTCCCAGCCGGACTCGCCCG
>JAKSZT010000088.1:3936235-3952336 GCA_026826555.1 Tolypeutes matacus | reverse complement strand
CGGACTCGCCCGTGCTCCCAGCCGGACTCGCCCGTGCTCCCAGCCGGACTCTCCCGTGCTCCCAGCCAGCCCCGCAAGCCCCCGCGGCCCAGCGCGACTCGCCCCCGCAACCTGCTGGGGCGCCGTCCCTTCGGGGCACAGGGGTTCCCCCACCTGGGGATTCGGTCCTTCGCTAGCAAGTGAGAGGCCCCCAAGGTGCTCGGGCTGCGTGTCCGGTTCTGTGGCCTTCACCACGCGTGGCTTTGAGCACCGCCCACCAGTGGCGGGTCCTTCACTTTCTGGGTGCGTGGATTTAAATGCCCTGCTAAGCCCAGCAGCTCCCCACCTGCGTTAGCACCCAGCACCATGGAGGCTGAGGGCGCCGACCCCCCGCCCCCCGCCACGGGGGATGCAAATGGTCTAAAATGGTCTCCAGATAGGACCCCCCTGTGCTGGCTCCTTAGCTCCTGCTGGGCCCAGGGGGGCTGCGTCCGGGTGGGGGGCCCTGCCGCTTCCCCGCCTCCTCGCCAGACTCCTCCGCCTCCCCTGCCCCTTCTGCTCCCCTCCCCTCCTCTTTTTCCTCTTCCTCCTTCCCCCCTTCCTCAGCCTCCCTCTAGCCGCCCTTTCTTCTCCTTTAATTTTTTTTTTTTTTGGTATTATTGTGTTATCTTCCACCTACAGCTTTTCTTTCTTAGGAATCTTTAAAAGCACTTGCCATTTTGTGAGGGTTAATTTAATTAAAACAACATGCAAATCACCCCACAAATGACCCACCGGGGCCACAGGACTTCAAAGGGCCACCCACCATCCTCACTTCTGCGTCACGGACCCTGTCTCCTCTGGGTGCTGGCCTAGTGCCAGGTGCACATGGCACGGACCCCCGACACGGGGGCTGAGGGGGCGCCAGGCCCAGTCCTTCCTGTTAATGTCAAGAAATTTTACGACATTTAATTGAACGTCATCATGTTAACTTTAATGAAAAGTGACTATAAAGGTTTGTGTAGCTTTTCTCCCCTGCCCCAATGGACGGGCTCGTGCATCCCCTGGGTGTGGCCCTGCCTGGGAGACCCTGGCATCGGGGTCTCCTGAGAGGAACTCATGGATTAACAGGTCTTGCCCCGAGTTCCGAGAGAAGGCAGGTATCACCCCACCTGGGGCAGGGTGGGCAGTGGGACAGGGGGTGTCTAGTTCTTGCTCCTTCCCTGGGGGGTCCGGGGCCTCCCCCCACACCCCATGTTCCTTCCCGTCCTCACTGCCCTGGCCTCCTCCCCTCCCTGCTGACTGGGGCTTCCCCTCGGACCATTCTCCTTGAAGATCCTTCCAGAAGCAGACACAACCCTGCCCTTCCCCTAATCAGGGCCCCTCTGGGCTCGGGCAGGGCTGCGGAGTGGGCAGCTCAGGAGACCCCTGCCCACGAGTGAGATGTCTTCTGGGACTGGGCTCCTCCTGGACCCCTCCACGGGGTGGGGGCAGGGAGCAGGCGAGGAGGAGGGGTCAGCGGGGAGCAGCCTCCCCTCGCCTTCCACAGGCCCCTGGATAGATGCTGGGTGATGACCCTTCCTCCCCTGTGCCCTCGAGGCACGGCTTCCCCAGAAGGCTCACCTGGGAGGGCTTCACGTCGTGGTGCTGGGGGGACACGGGCCCCTGCACCCCAGCAGAGCCTAGGGAAACCTCGGGGTCTGTGGGAGCAGGTGGGGCAGGCAGGGCGGGGGCGCTGCCCCCAGGAGGGCTGAGCTCTGCCCCGAGAAGGCAGGTCCCAAGGGCAGGAGCCCAGCTCCTGGGCAGCTCCGGCCATGGCGGTGGCCCTCTTAGACCCCACTCTCCTGCCGTTTGCACAGCTCCCGAAGCACTTTCAAGTGTATTCTCTGATCTAATCCAGTGCTGCTGAGAGGTGAACATGTGGTCCCCATTTTAATGAGTAGGAAACTGAGACCAAGAGACAGGATGGGATGTACCCAATGCCACGGAGATGAGTGAGTGACAGGCTGGGACCTGGCCAGCCCCCACGGGGGTGGGGTGCCATGTCAGGGTGCTCGGCCCCTCTCTTCACATCCTCCCAGAGACTGTAGGGTCTCCCCTGGGTCCTAGGTGCCTTGCAGGAGGAACGCTGGGCCAGTCTTCTTGGGAAGGTATTAGAATTTGCTCCGCTGAGCCCTTCCTCCAGAATCCCGGGAAATACTCGGGTTTGTTGTCCATTGCGGGAGGAAGTGTGAAAGGGTGCGGCCACGGTGGGTAACGGCCTGACAGTCCCTTAAGAAGTTAAACACAGAATGACCACGTGGCCCAGCATTTCCATTCCTGGTAGATCCCCAAAGCCCTGAAAGCAGGGGCTTGGGCAGGGGTCTGTGTGCCAGCACCCGCCGGGTGTCACAAGAGCCCAGATGTGGAAGCCGCCCGAGGGTCATGCCAGACGAATGGAGAAACAAAACGTGGCCTCTCGTATGCTGGACCACGGGTCAGCCACAAAGAGGAAAGGAGGGCTGTGCCTGCTACGACGAGGGGGCCCTGAAGACCCCGTGCTGCGGAAGTGAGCCCGGCACAGAAGGACAGAGGGGCTGTGACTGCGCGAGCATGAGGTATCGAGAGCGGGCGAGTCTACGTTTGCAGGGTCAGGTCACCAGGGCCGGGGGTGCCGAGTGCTGCTGGGGGATGGACGGTGGTGATGGTGGCCCAGCATTGCCAATGTGATTAACAGCCAGGACTTGTACCCGTGTACGTTGTTAAAATGGGAGATTTTGTGCTATATCTATGTTACCATGATAAAGAATTTTAAAACCTGGAAAGAAAATGCCCGGGTGTAGACACGTCCATCAGCCCCGTCATTCCCTGTCGCTTGTAACTAAGAGAAGATGCTGTCAGCACCTTGCTGGGCCGACAAGAGGCAGATCCTTAAAAGGGGGTCCTTGGACTTGGCTTCCCTTCCCCGGCTGTGACCCCGAGTGAGGCCCGTGGCCCTGCAGACATGGTGGCCACTGACTGTGGGCTCTGGGGGCGCCGCGCCTGCTGAGCTGGGACCCCGGGTGCCGGGAGAGGCCCCTTGCTCGTCTGAGTGGCGGAAGGGCCGAGTGGGAGCAGGCCCCGGGTCTCGTGGCCGGAAGACCTCTCTGGAAGCCCCTGAGCACCCAGACCGTCTCTGGCCTGCGGGGGTCCGGGCAGGAGCCCCATGTGAGGCGGCCACAGGAACCAACTGCCCGGGAAACACCCGGAAGCAACATCTCTGCCACCTTTCTGGCTGCTCTCTCCTGACCCCCATGAGCCTCTCCTGCCTGGGGGCGCCCGTACGTGGTCAGCCCGCAGGGCAGGAAGCAGAGGAGAGCCCGGCTGGGGCCGTGACGCTGAGGATGGCGGCTCCTAGGTGCAGGGGGCAGCTGGCAAGCACGGCGAGCTGGACTCCGGGCTGCTGGAAGTCTTGGGGTGTGGCGAGCAAAGCCCCAACAGGGACCTCGCCCAGCGAGGCTTTTGTTCCCCAGAGAAGGTCTGGGCTGGCCTGGCTCTGCCACCTAAGGGGCAAGGCCTTAAGAACCATGGTGGCGGGCAGAGGGGGCAAGGAACATTGCACTGCAACTCTCTTGTAGGCGTTTCCAGACCATTTCCTGGTATCCCTTCCCTTAAGATCTGGTCCTTCCCTCCCAGCAGTGACTCTGCTTTTAAAACATGTCCACGAAATTCTTTGCTGTGCCTCCCTTCTAAGGGTGGAGCCTCATCCCCGCCCTGGAGCATGGCTGTCCTTGGTGACTAGGAGTCTTGGGCCACTAGTCCTGGGGGAAGCTGGCTGCCATGTCATGAGGACACCCAGGCAGTCATGTGGAGAGGCACCTGTGGGGAGGGACCGAGGCCTCCAGCTCCGGCCGAGGCTTCGGATGATCACAGCTCCAGCTGGCCTTCTGTGAAACCACCCAGCTAAGCTGCTCTTGAATTCCTAACCCACAGAAACCATGAAATGAGAAGTATTTTTTATTATATTAAGGCACTAAGTTTTGGGGTAATTTGTTACACAGCAGGAGATGACAAACAAAAAAAGAGTTGAGAGCTTTTACTAAGCATTTATTATGTGCCAGGCATTGTGCTAAACACTTTAGCATCATCTCATTTAATCTTGCTAGAAAAAGATTAAATTATTTCCCCTTAAGCAGCCCCATAAGAGAAAAGAAAGAATTTTTTATTAGATAAGTTGTAGGGTTACAGAAAAATCACGCAGAAAATACAGAGTTTCCATATAACACCTTATTATTAATTCCTTGCGTTAGTGAGGTGCGTTTGATGCAATCCATGGAAGAATGTATTTATAATTGTACCATTAATTATAGTATGTGGTTTACAGTAGGGGTGATTGTTTATGCTGTATTTAAATGCAGCCCTACTTACAAAGATTTTTTAATCTAGTAACATATAACCTAAAATTTCCCCTTTTAGCCACATCTAAAAATATAATTCTGTGCTGTTAATTACATTCACAGTGTTGTGGAGATACTTTTATGATCATCTTTTTCAGATGAGAAATTAAGACCCAGAAAGTTTAAGAAACTTCTCTACATCACACAGCTGCTAAGCAGTGGGGGATGGGAAGGACTGGCATTTGAAGCCAGGTCTCCCCAGTTTCAGAGCCCTCATCTGTAACTGCCACGTTAGCTCGTCTCTCATTTACCAATGCCTAATTCTTTTTAAAATATATATTTTAAACGTTTTATTCTGAAATAATTTCAGATTTATAGGACAGTTGCAAAAATAATACAAACCCCATACAGAGAACCCCGCATCCCCCCACCCCCGCAGATACCCAGCTCCACCGCTTTAACATCCTGCCACCTTTGTCCTACCTCTGTCTGTCTGTCTGTCTCTCTGTCATCTATCATCTATCTGTCATCTATCTTCTGAGCACTTGAGAGCAGGTTGCACACATCATACTCCTTGAACACCTGCTACTTCCAAACAAGGATCTTCACTTCTGTAATCACCTTGAAAGTTCAGTTATCAAGTTCAAGAAATTTAATGTTGATATAAAGCTTACATTCTATATTCCTATCTTTCTTATGTTCCAATAATATCATTTAAAAATATTATTTTTTTAAATTACAGAAACTGTAGGTAGAAAAGTTACGTAAAAAAATACAATTCTCCCAAATACACTCCTGCTGTTGAGCCTTTGCTCTAGTGTGGTCCCTTTGTTACAACTGATGGGAGAATATTAAAATAGTGCTATTAACTATCATCCACACGTTACATTAGGTGTATCTCCCCCATGTCACCCTCTGTTAACACCTTGACTGAGTGTCGTACATTTGTTATAATCCCTGAAAGAACATCCTTACGCTTGCACTGCTAACCCCAGTCCCTCGTCCACAATGGGCTTCACTGTGTCATGCAGGCCCAGGTTTCAGCGTCTTTCATTCTAGCGTCACACACGACCCCAAACCGCCCCTTCTCTCAACCACAGTCACACACACAATTCAGTGCTGCTGATCACACTCACGACAATGTGCTGCCATCACCACTGTCCATTTCCAAACCTTTACAATCAGCCTCCATAGAAATTCTGTACAAATAAGCCTCACTCCCCATGCTCTACCCCAGTCTATCCCCCGGTACCCCACAGTCTAGATTCTAACTCTATGAGGTTGCTTATTAGAATCAGTTCATGTGAGCACGATCACACACCATTCGACCTTCTGTGCCTGGCTTATTTCATTCAGCAAAATGTCCTCGGGTTCATCCATGTCGTTGCAGGCTGAATAATATCCCGTCATATGCGATATTCCATCATATGCATAAACCACATTTTGTTTATCCAGTCATTGTTTCCATCTTTTGTCAGTTGTGAATAATGCTGTATAGACGTTGGTGTGCAGTGTCTGTTTCAGCCCTGCTTTCAGTCCTTCTGGATGTAGCAGGATCTACACCTACTAGCAGGATTCCAGGTCACATGGGAATTCTATGCTCAGCTTCCTGAGGACCTGCCAAACTGTCCTCCATAGCGGCTGCACCATTCTACCTTGCCACCAGCAATGAATGAGTGCTCCTAGTTCTCCACATCCTCTCCCACAGCTGGAGTTTTCTGTTTTGTTTTTTTTTTTTTTAAATAGTAACCATTCTAGTGGGTGTGAAATTATATCTCATTGTGGTTTTGATTTGCGTTTCCCTAATTGCTAGTGATGTTGATCATCGTTCCATGTGCTTTTTAGCCATTTGAATTATCCTCTTTGGAGAAATGTCTATTCAAGTTTTTTCCCTATTTTTTAATTGGGTTCTCTTTTTATTGTTGAGCTGTAGGATTTCTTTCTGTGTTCTGGATTTTAAACCCTTATTGGATATGAGGTTTCCAAGTATTTTCTCCCATTGAGTGCATTGTCTTTTCACTTAAAAATAATTTTTTTTAAACAATTTATTGAAGTCTATCATTCATACGTGAGCATACATAAACAATAAGTGTTCAGTAAACATTGTGAACTTATAAAACAAACACGCATAACATCACACAGGGCTCCCGCACATCACCCCCCACAAACACCCTGCATTGTTGTGAAACGTTTGTTAACAAATCATGAAAGAGCATCGTCAAAGTATTATTGCTAACTGTAGTCTGTATCCTACTCCCCTATCCTTTTTTGTTTTTAAGGATTTATTCATTTATTTACTTTGATCCATTTTTATCCCGCCCCCCATTTTTGCTGTTTTTGTGTCCATTCGCTGGGCAACTCTCTGTCCTTTTCCTGCCCTCTCTTCTCATCCTTCTCCTCCTGTCTTCACTGGGATTTGATCCTTGGAAACTCCGATGTGGGGAAAGAGGCGTCCTATTGCCTGTACCACCTTAGTTCCTGTTTTTTTGGTGCGTCTCGTCTAGGTTCTCCCTAGTGTCACTCTCCTGTTATGTCATCATCTTGCTGCGTGGCTTGTGGGGCCTGACGGCGCACCCACGCATGGGCCCTGGTGGCCCACACACCTTCTATATTTTCCTTTTTTAAATTTTTAGTGGGAGGTTCCGGGAATCAAACCCAGGTCCCTCCATATGGGAGACGGATGCCTAACCGTTTGAGCCACGTCCGCCCCCTGCTATATCTCTTAAGGCTGACCAAAGATACCCAGAGTTACAGTCTTTCCCCATACAGGATGGTCATATAATAAATCAGGGTTAGTTTATCACCAGCATTCCCAAAACCAGACCTAGGGAGGAAAACGAGGTCTGGGGCACATGCATGGTTTCTAATATAGCGAATGTTTAGCCTGCCCTGATTATCACAAAATCAGGACAGTGAGACTATTCACACTGTCTTTTCACTTTTGTGACAAAGTCCTTTGATGCACAAAAGTTTTTAATTTTGAGGAGGTCCCATTTAGCTATAGTTTCTTTTATTGTTTGTGCTTCGGGTGTTCAGCCTACCATTGCCATTTGTTGAAGAGACTGTTCTTTCCCAGTTGAGTGAACTTGGCATCCTTGTCAAAAATCAATTGGCCGTGGGTGTGAGGGTCTATTTCTGAACTGTCAATTCGATTCTGTTGGACGATATGCCTATCCTTGTGCCATACCATGCTGTTTTTACTACTGTAGCTTTCTAATATGCTTTCAAATCAGGAAGTGTGAGTCCTCCAGTTTTGTTCTTTTTCAGATGTTTTGGGCTATTCAGGGCCCCTTACCCTTCCAAACAAATTTGATAATTAGATTTTCCATTTTTGCAAAGCAGGCTGTTGGAATTTTGATTGGGATTGTGTTGAATCTGTAAATCATTTTGGGCAGAATTGATATCTTAATGATAATTAGTCTTCCAATCCATGAACATGGAATTTCCTCCATTTATTTAGGTCTTCTTTGATTTCTTTTAGCAATGTTTTGTAGTTTTCTGAGTACAGGTTCTTTACATCCTTGTTTAAAATTATTCCTAGATATTTGATTCTTTTAATTATTATTGTGAATAGAATTTAAAAAAAAATTTCCTTCTCAGCTTGCTCATTACTTGTGTATAGATTTTCTCAGATCCTTGTCATCTGATTCTTGCCCTGAATATGCGGGACAATTTAAGATTGTTCCTTTTGTGCAGTTTGTCTTACCTCCAGGAGAGCTGCCTTTCCTCTGTTTCTTCTCTGGGAATCTTGATCCCTTCCATTTGTTTTTGGGCAGAATTTCTTCCCCTGCTCCTATGATTTATTTAAATTCTGTCTCTCACTCAGAATTTTCCTTACTCTTCAGGCACCCGTCCTAGTGTACAACAGTTCAGCTTAATCCCACCCCGTCCATTTTTTCTCTGTGAGGCTTTTCTGCCTCCAGTTTCTTCCCCATTGGAGTGTCCTGCCCCAGGGAGCCAGGTGGAGTCAATCCAGAAAGCCGGTGTATTAGTCTGCCAAAGGGCTGCCCATGCAAATACCAGAAATGCACTGGCTTTTATAAAATGTGTTTGATTGGAGTAAAAGCTTACAGTTCCAAGAGCGTGGAAAGTCCAACTCAAGGCACCGTAAGAGGCGCTTTCTCACCAAGTCAGCTGCCACGTGGTGAAGCAAGATGGCGGGCGACTCTGCCTGGCCTCTTCTCCTCCTCCTGGCTGTGCCGTCGCCCGGAGCTCCGCTGTGGGCACAGGCACGGGGCTCGTCCGTTTCTGGGCCTCCTCTCTCGGTCTCGGCTGCTCTGCTTTCTTCCCGATTTCAGCAGCAAGCTACCAGGCAAATGGCTCTTCTCTCCCTGGGGCCTCCCCTGCTTGAGCCTCTCTTCTGTCACACGGCAGGATCAAACATGGCAGAGCTCTCTTTTTACCCTGTGTGTCTCCATTTTTTAAATCATACCCAGAAAGAGGGCAGAGGCTCAACCTGAGTCACGCCTCACTGAGGCATTCCAGTTTGAAAAGGTCTCACACCCACAGGAGTGGACTTGCCCACAAACATAATCCTTTTCTTTTTGGGATTCATGAAATAATCTCAAGCTGCCACAGTCAGTCACTTCTGAAAAGTCCATTTTGTCATTATGTGCCCAGCGGACTGAAGCTGGTTTGAGTGAGGGCACAGCTGTCCTTACTGGCCTCTCTCTCGCTCTCACCCTCAGCGGCTTGTGTTCCACCCCTGGTCTCTGTGGACTTAGGTCTCTGGGCCTGGGTATGCTGGGGACTCTAAGTCACTGCTGCGAGCCCCTCGACAGCCTCAGTCTGCAGGGGAGGGCCCCAGCTGCCCTGTGTGGCCCCCAAGCTTCCGTCCTAAGATGGAATTCTCCTCCCTGAGATTTTCTCTCTCAGCTCATCATTTGTGGAGCCTCCCTGAGTTCTAAGCAGATGGGGTGGCCTTTTACCCGCCAGATCTCTGGGGAGGACTTACGTTGCCATTTCCACGACATCTCGTCCACTGCCTCGGCCTGAGGTGTTCACGTTCCGTGGCTTGTGGCACTGGCCCTCCCAGGCTGTGAGCACGGGCTGCTCTCTGGAGGGAAGAGGCCGCTGGGTTGGGGGTTAGAAGACTTGGTCTTGGTTCCCGCCCTAGCCTCTCTGGGCCTCGGTTTCCCTATCTAAGATGGCGCCATCACCAGGTTGGCTCGGAAACCAAACGCAGTGATGAGGCTGAGGGAAAGCAGGGGAGGCCGCCGCAGAGCTCCCCCGTCCTGAGGTCAGTGCGCCTGGTGCGAGGCCGTCTTTCCGGGCCTCCCAAGTGCCACCCTTAAAATAGATTCATTCCCCAGATGGATATTACCACAGCCCATGAAAAATATATGACAGCTTGGTAATAAACCAGCAGATCCCAACTGTCAGACTGTCTTAAAAACAAAAGGCAACGAGATCCCCCCCGGGGAGTTATCCAACTGTCAGGGGAACACAACACTGCGAGGCAGAAGCCGCTCCGCCCTCGCCTTGGGACTGTCACGGTTTTAGAATGAGCTCTCATCTATTTCCGGCTGGGCCACTTCATCTTGAAAGTTTCAGAGCTTAAGTATTTATCAGCAAAGCAGCTGCTTCTATTTGTTCTGTGTGATTTAATGTATTTATTGCTGTGCTTTTAAAATGCCTCTTCATTCCATCTTCGAGATAGTTTTCCTCGGACTCCCCGTTAAATTAATCAGGAACTGCGTCCCCTCCAGCCGTCTCTCTGCCGAAGGAGGGCCTGGTTATCTGGCATTCTGAGGTTGCGTAATTAAATTGTGATGCATCTCTTCCTCCCGGCAAGGAAAGTGTTTGTGGGGCAAAAGGCCTGGTGTCCGTCGTCCGTGTGGGGGTGGCCGAGCTGAGAGCCAGGTGTTGCCGGGCGCCCAGGGGCAAGGGGAGGTTCTCGGCCATTGCGCTGGACAGATTCGTCACGTGCCATCCAGCCTGCTGAGATGATCTCTGCATCTTCTGTTGGTGAGTGGCGAGCGCTACGGCTGCTCTTTTGTGTGTACCATCTCTGGAACTCTCTGGAACATGAGACCGGAGGGGAGGGGTCGCAAGGAGTCCTCAAAGTGAGCCGGTGACGCGACAAAGCGGGCAGACAACAGCGCTGTGGGCCTGCAAAGGCGAGGGGCCTGGGCTTGGGCTGTCTGGGGACCCAGCCTAGGGGCCCCCTTTTTGGGGATAATGCCCACAGCCACTCCGGGCACCCCTCCAGCCAGGGGCCATGCCTGCTAGCCTGCAGGGCGGCCTCGAGCCCTTCCCCTTCATGGTTCACGGTTCCCTCTGGAGGCGACACCCAGGACAGCACCCCCCCCTCGGGCAGGGGAGGCCGCTGCCCTCCCAGTGGGCACGGCCCCTCCATTTGTGCAGCCTGGAGGGCGCCCAGCGCTTTGGGCTGCAACGAAGGGGTTCAGTGAGCCGATCATCTGGATATGTCACTGCAGGTTGGAGTCAGAGGTGGGAGAGGGCTCCATCCTCAGGGCTGTGCCCGCCCGGGCCATGGGGGACGGGCACGGCCTCCTGGCCCCTCACCCCCGCTCCTCTCCCTCCCTGCCCTCCAGCCCCCTGTTGGCCTGGTGAACCCTGAAGTTCTCCTGGGGCATCCTCCTGTGCCTGCACGGGCCACAGTCTGCATCGTCTCATCTGGCTCTCTGACGTGAGTTCCAAGGGGAATAAGGTTTTGGACCAGGTGGGCAAAGGAAGGGATGGGAGGCGTCTCCCCCGCCGAGCTGTCCGTGGCACCCTTTGGCCCATGCCCGGAGTCTCAGGGCTGCACGGCCTGGTGGTCTTGTCCCAACCCCGTGGCCCACGGGTGCAGCCCCCTCCCCTGCCACCCTGGTCCCTGGCCTCCGGCCGTGTCACCTCCTGGGCACTGCCTTCACCAGGGGTGCCGCTGCCTCCCGCTCCACCCCTCTGGCCTCGAGTCTGGCCGCCTGGGAAGGGGCATCCCCTGGACCAGAACCCACGGGCGGCTGCTCCAGGCCAGGCCCATGCCGGGTGCTTGGATACGGTGGGGGACGAGCCACCGTCCCCGGGGAGCTCCCAGCCGGCAAGTGACCATCCTGCCAGGTGTGCGTGACCAGGCGCAATGCTGGCTGGCGCGTGGGGCCTTGCGGAGGGGCCGGGAGGGCCAGGAAGGGTCCTCGAGGCGCTGCTACGCTGTGGACACTGGCTCTGGAGGTGGCCCCCAGGGAGCTGCCCCTCCCGGCGCTCACAGCCCCGGGGCGCCTGGCCACCTGCCTCCGCCGGGCTGCGCCTTCCTCGCCGCAGGCTGCAGCTGTGGTGACACGGGTGGCCCGGGTGGCCATTGCAGGCATGTGAAAGGCCCGGGGCGGTGCAGGGAGAGAAGGCCCGGGGGGCCTGGGGCTGCGAGGAGAGGGGAGGGGGCCCGTGAGCTCCTGACGACGGCTCCAGCCCGGCTGCCACCGACTGTCGCCACACGGGGGACCCCGAGTGCGGCCGGCAGGAGGAAGAGGCAGAGCTGGGCTCAGGACAGCCCCTGAGCCGACGAGGCCGGGACGGGGAGGCCGCTGCCCTTCCGAGCGGTTTGCTGCGCGGCAGGCGCCAGCCGGGGCGGGGGGACCCGTGGCAGCACCCCCAGGCCTCCGCAGAGGAAAGCGGATCTGACTCCTGAAGTCCTCTTGGGGACGTTACCCAGCTCTCTCCCAGGACAGAGGAGACACGCACCTCCCTGGGGTCCCTGCATGGGCTGGACCGGGCGCGGCACGTTCAAATGCGTCCAAAGCCGTCAATCAACCCGGTTAAAACGTGTTTAAGATTTGTGGGGCCGCTCGCCTTTCTGCAGGACCTTGGGGCGCAGGAGCCAGTCTGCCCGCTCCCCCGGGGTCCCTGGCCCCCACGCAGCTCCTGGGCGGTGACGCTCCTGTGCCAAAGAAGCTGGTCCCGGGGGAGCCCCAGGCGCTGCCCGGTGCCTGCCCCTCCCTGGCCCTGCCCAGACCCCCGATGGGCCCAATTCCTGGGCATGATACGGGCACGGCTCAGCGGGCAGAGCCTTCGGGGGGCTAAGAGATGTGCGTCTCCCCTCCCTGGAGGTGGCTTCCTGGGGACCTGCGTCCTCTGCTGTCAGGGAGCCCTGGAGTGGCCTCCCCTAACCTGGCCTGGGTGGGCAAGGCTCGGCTTTGAGCCACCGTCCTGCCCCTGTCGGCTCTGGGGTGCTCAGCCGACCCAGCCAGGCAGTGGGGCTCCCCCGTGGGTCCCGCCCACCGAGCCCACACCTGGAGCTCCCTTTGAGGCCGGCTTCCCTCTCTGGGCAAAGGACTCCTTGGGGACCTTTCAGGGGGTGGCTCCCTTCCTGAAATTACCAGGTTGCAAAACAGACGGTGACAATGAGCATTTCCCCGCTGGTGGTGGGAGCTCAAAGAGCCACATTTGGTGCTGACAGGACCTAGGGGCCCTGGCCTCAGAACGGCCATCCTATGATTCTGTCTCCAGATGTAGTAGCTGGACACAGCTTTGGACTGTCCCCCTATGGGGAAGGGGGCGAGTTTAAAGCGGGTTATGTTAGACAAGGATGGTTTAAAAGGAAAACGGGAAAAGAGCAAGTGAGCCCGTGGGAGCTGGCAGCCAAGTGGTGGGGCTTTCTGGGCAAGCTCCCGTTCCCTAGGATTCAGTTCCCGCCTCGACCCTCGTGGACGTGTGGTCTTACCCTCTGGCCCTGTTGATTGGTTTTGGAGTGGGTCCTTGACCCAAGCTCTGCCATTTAGAGTCTTTCCAAGGGGTTTTGAAACTGGAGCTGAGAACTCAACATTTCTTTGAGTTCCTATGGAGGAAGGTGCAAGTGTGAGAGCAAATGGCCGTGTTTTGCACTAATGGGTGTCAGAGGCAGAGGAAGCCGATCTACTGAATGACACGTGCGCAGACGTGAGAAGACGTGCGGGTGGAGAGAGACGCAGGCAGAGATTGACTTTTGGCCTTTGAAGTCCTGGTTCCATCTGTTCCTGAGGTCCAGCCATTTTCTTCTTCTTGGGTTCAGTGAAATATTCAAGTGCCCTTTGAATACATTCATGATTTTGCTTAAGCTCGGTTGAGTTGGGTTTCTGTTCCATGCAACCAAAATAATCCTAATCAATAAAATACTAAAACATATGTTCCTATCAACTTGAAGAATTAGTCGGTATCCATAAATTACTGTTTGAACATGAAAAGACATTTGGCACAATTTTTATTGCATTCATTTAAAATTTTAGTTCCAGAATGCTATTAATTTTCTTTCACATTATGTCAATTACTTTAGGAACATTATGTCTTGTCTATTTGGGAAATTATTTTCTAATAACTGCTTTAAATCTCATTTTCTCAGTAATTATTTGAATTTAACTGTAATTTTAATGTTCTATTTGCTCACCATGATTTCTTATGCCCAATGCCTTCCCTTTCTTAATTTTTTTCTTTCTACAAATTGCACCCCTCAATTAGTTTTTCCCAGAAAGGGCAATGTGCAGTATACTTACCAACTCATTAAAAATAGGCATATACATTTATTTTGCCCTTAAAATGGAATTATATTTTGTCTGGAAGGTAGAATTTTAGTTTTGAAGTCTTGTTTCTTCAGAATTTTGTAGCTAATGCATAAGAATTTCTGTATTACAGATGAGAATGACCACTAGGAGTGGGATTTTTCTTTTTTTTGGGGGGAGACAATCTTTTTTTTTTTTTTTTTTCTAATTCTGGGAGTTTAAAGGCGTTTCAGTGCTTTGAGTGAGGAATTGCACCAGGATATGTGTAGGAGCCGAGCTTTTTTTCATTATTCCTTCTCGTACACCCTTGGTGTGAAGGCTCGAGTCTTTTCTCATCTCAGCAGGAATTTTCTTCTCTTATTTCTTTAATTACTTCTTTCCCTCACTCTCTTTTGGGACCCCTTTAGAATGATATTCCTCTCATGGATCTGAATCTGTCTCTGAACCTACCGCTCATAATTTCCGCCTCTCTCATTTCTTTATCCTCAGAGAGACTTTAATGACTTTGTCTTCTAATTTGCCAGTTTGGGTTTCAGCCTTGTTATTCAGGGTTTCTACTGAGTTTTATTTTTCAGCAATCAAGTTTGTAATATCAAAGATCTCTTTCTTGTCTTTAATCCCCCACTAAAAAAAGCAGGGGCCGGGCTCTTATTTTATGGCTGCAATATGCTTTCGAACCTCTCTGTGGAAGCTAATTAGAAATTTAAAATTCTCTTCTGTTCTCGGCGTTAATCCTGTTTCATTGTGGATTAGTTGACCACCAGGTCATTTTGGAGATGTGATTAAGAGGATTTAACTGCCCTGTGGAATTGCTTTTCCTCTGTGTAAGTGTATTTTTACCCACGTCTGCTGAAGTGGATGCAGAGGCCCTGGTGGCTGCTGCTGGGCTCCGCTCCCCAGCACAGGGCTTGGTGGCTTCTCCTGCAAAGGGCTCCGCGGGCCGTCTGGTCTCCCTCACAGCGACTCCACTCTGCCATTTTGGCACGAGAGTGGCCAGAGACGATGCGTAAACCAGCGGGCACCGCTGGGTTCTAAAATACCTACAGAAACAGGTGGCGGGATTGACCCACGGGCCACAGTGAAGCACCAAGCGGTGTGGCCATCGCCAAGGCAGATTTAGAACATTTTCATCACTTCCTGAAAACATTTCTGTTTTTCAAATTTGTAAAAATTAGAGCAGTTGTAGGTTTACAGAAAAATCATGCAGACAGTACAGAGTTCCCAGATACCTCGACCCCTCCAGTTTTCCTAAGTGTTGACCTTTTGCATTTGTTACACTAGATGAAACAATATTATTATAATATTCACTGGTAGAGTTTTCAAATTTCCTTTACAATTATCTTCTGCTTGTACTTCTGGATATACTTTAGAATAATATTGCTAAGTTTTGTTTTTCAAATTAGAATTTTTTACCCAATTGGAATTGGGTCAAATACTTGACCCAAATACTTGAAATATTTGGGGAAAATTAATATATTTTATGATGTTCAGATTTTTCCATCAACACAGCATATCCTTCTATATGTTTGAATATTTTCTCAGTAGAGCTCGTAATTTTCTTTATACAGGTACTGAATATTTTTATTTCAGTTATTTCTAGGTATTATATGCATTTTTTTATCTGCTACTATGTTGAGTGAAATCTTTTTTCCCCATTATAGATACTAAATGGTTATTGCTATTATATGGGAAAACTATGCCTTTGTTTATATTTATTTAGGATCTGGCCAATTAGCTAAACTTTCATCAATTGGAAGGTTTTTTTGTTTGTTTGTGTTTTCTGGGTGTTTATCTCGTCTTTGGTAAAACTCCTCTCCAGTAACTACACAGATTAGGGCTGCCGTGGGCTTGGAGGCACCTATTGCGAAGCTCGTCCTAAGACTTGAGAAAACGGTGACGGCGTCTGGTGCGGGGGGCGTCCTTGGCTAGGGCGGGGTGCGAGCTGCTAGGAACGACCTGGGATGTCCGTCGCTATGCAGAGTCCCCGTTCCTGAGACTTCATCAGGCCTCCTAGCGGTTTCCTCTGTGATGGCCGTGGGGGGGACAGGCAGGTGTCCCTACTGGAGCACGGGTGGGCTTGCTCTGCGTCGTAAAGGCGGCCCACCCTGGCTTTGCTGAGACGACGCGCCTTGGCGCGGGCAGCTCTCCGCGTAAACGTGTGCTTTAGTTCGCTTTGCTGGTGTCTCTTCCCTCGCAATGGGGGGCCGCTGCCTTCACCCTCTCAGGGGCTTTTCTGTTGTTTACTTTGGACCTCCGGACGGTCACCAGGCCCCCGCCACCCCCCAGCCCCTGCGCTCCGGCTCCCACCCCCGTCG
>JAKSZT010000088.1:3881903-3931235 GCA_026826555.1 Tolypeutes matacus | reverse complement strand
GTGTTCCAAAACAAATCGCAGGACATTTTTAATGGCCTGGAACGGTTGATTTGGCCCCCGAGGGATCACCTGAGCCTGGAATGATTTTAGAGGTTTTAAGATGAAAATTCAAAATTTCCTTATGCTGTTATTATTCATTGAGACTTCATAGATTTTTAAATAATATATATTTTCCTAGAAAAATTCCAGTTTCATTGAGCATTCAAAACATACTAACATAAACTGGACATAGCATTCTTGTAATTTATGTCCTTTTGTTTTCTGCCTTTCTTTGAATTACATTATTCAGGGATTTATCTATTTTCTCACACAAAGCAAAAGTACCTGGCGTTGCTATGTTGATTTCCTGGGACTACGTTTTCCTGCTTTTCTAGTTCAGTCAACTCTGCCACCATCCTTATTTCTCTTCTTGGTTTTTCTTGGGTTTGTCTTGTTCTCTCTCGAATTTTACCTTAATTTGCTCACCGTCCTGAGCGATGACATTCAGGCTGCTTATGACCTTTTGCAATGTCAAACAATGCTGTAACGAGTGTGTTTTACACTCATTTCACACACGCGAGAGCTTATCTGCAGGTTGAAATTTCTGGGAGTAGAACCGGTATTCAGAAGCCGTGTGCCTCCCTAATTTTAACAGATTAATTCTTTTCTCCCTAGAATTTTTGCCAATTTACCTGGGCAGTGTGTTTATTTTATCTAATTATCGTATATAGCTCATAGTCACTTCCAGGCATTGTCTAAACACTTGACAACTTTTAACTCGATCCCCCAAACAACTCCATTTACAGATGAGGAAACTGAGGCTTAGGGAGATTAAGCAAGTTTCCCAAGTGCATGAAGCGATGAAGCGGAAACTCGGGTTTCACACACAAGGACTTCCCCCAGACAAACCTCACGCTCCGGGAGGCAGCAGATGTGCTTCCTGGGTCCTCGATTCCGTCACACAGGTGCTAAAAAGGCGTGCGTGCTGGCGCCAGGATTCACCAGACTTCCCGAGCCTAGCTGCCCGGCAAGGTGCAAGGCCTTTCTCCTGCACGCTCTCGGTGGTACCGGGCTTGGCCGGGCCACTTTTATCGGCCGTTGCTTTTTCACCAACAGTGCAGATGTCCACACAGTTGTTCCAGAACAAAGCCCGAGAGTAAACAGTCACTCTGCAGTCCTCACGTCTCAGAACACTTGCGCTTGCTGTCCAGAAGTTTCATCCAAGCCCGTCGAGGATGCTGCCCCGCCGTGGGGGGGCACTCCCATCTGCAAGGCCAAAGGGCCCTTCTGAAGCTCAGCATCAGCCCCCAATGCACGTTGGCAGCGAACTGTCTATCCGGCGAGCTGCTGTGTCTGTGGAGAGCGGCAGGGCTGAGGTTTCTTCCGTTGCCCTTTTACCCAGAATCCTTGCGCCATGCCACCTGCCCGCGGCTCTGTCGGCGTCGTCAGGGCTCCGGCAGCTGGTGCCACGCGGCGCCTGGGTGAGCTGCTTCAGGAGCTTCCGCGTCTCTGCTTGCAAAGGCTGGAACGAGCAATGCTGGCCTTTGGAGAGGTCACCCCGTCTATGTCTAAAATGTGCCATCTCTTTTTCTTTAAGCTCTGACTGTTCTCACGTGGAGCTGCCACCTGACTGTCGCCGGATGCTGACTGTTTACTCTATGTTCTGCTGTAAGAGACACAGCGAAGCGGACACGAACACCTCCGAGGTGTTATTTACAGTTTCCCCCAGTTTCCTTGGGGTGGTTCCCGCATTTACATCATTTTTCGATATGAACGATGCTGACGAGTGTGAGAGCGTGAGTCTTCCTATCCTCCTTTTCAAGCCAGCAGTCCGTCTTTAAACAGGAGAAAAATATTTTATAAAGAAAGTTTATTTTTAGAGTACAATTGTATTAGATTCTAAAATAAGTTTTTGATGAAATTTTTAAATTTGGAAATTTTGTAAAAATTGAAAATATTACAAAACAAGATGATAGGCCATACTTACTGCTGTTATTCCTCACAGGAAATTTCAAATAATGATTTCTGGATGACAGGACGTTTCACAGATTGTAGCTGTTATAACTGAAGGTAAGCCACGAAGAGCAAGCAGAAGGGCTGAGAAAAACCTCAGCCTCTGGAAACCCAGATAGGTATATGCTTACACCTACTGCCTTGGAAGATCCTTGGAAACACAAGGATTTACAAGCACGTTGCCTTAACTACCGGACTAATGACATCATCACGTATCACCGAGCCCCTGCAAAATCCACATCATACATGTAAAAGAAGGAGAGTGAAAAAGGCAAATAACATCTTAGAATTATTATAAAAATATAAAGGATCATACAAAGGTCTCAGGGACTTCCAGGGGTCTCCAGACCCCACTCTGAGAGCAGCTGCTTTAGACAATATTTATTCACTATTTACCATGGAAAATTAAAAGATTCGATTTCTTCTTTCTCTTGCCTTATCTCTTACCCCTTACCTTTCTTAGTGTGTCCCTTTAAATATACTTATGCCTCTTATCTTTCATTTACCTTATTTAAATTATTTTTGATGCCTGACTATAGATGATAAGGAAATCCACACATGTACACAAGCTCCCCTCTCCCTGCCCGTTTCCACTCAACATTGGCCCGTGCTGCCAGGGGCTTGGCATTCGTATTCTGTTGAGTAACCTATTTGTTTTGTCCTTAGAGATTCAGTGCTCACAGCCTGTCATTTTCCTGCCATTACTTGACTCATCTCTTAGTTTGGCTTAAATTCATTCTCTAGTTCTATCTTCAAAAACTCAGGGGAAGCATATTCCATGAAATCTTCATGTTCAGAAAGCTTTCTATTTTCCTTTGTAGTTGAATAACATTTGCTTAGCTATAAATTTCCCAAGTCACACTTTTATTGTGCAATGTTCCAGAGTCTTTTTGCATTAAACATTGCTTTGGAGAAATCTGAGCTGGTCTGACTGATATTTTTTCCCTCATAAATGACTTGATACTTTTGCCTGGAAAGAATTTTCTTTTAAATCTCTGAAGTCCAGTTACTTCTGTAGGGCATTATTCAATGTTGACTATTTTCAATCAGTTTTTCCTGAGATATGAATGTGCCCTCTAAAATAATATTTTTGAGTCTTCTTTTTTATTTCTGGGAAGTTTTCTTGAATTATATCTTTAAAAATTTCTTGGTTGTATTTCTTTAATACCTTTCTTTGGGCAGAGTAATTATCACATTTTAGATCTCCCTTTTCCGTTATCTATTTTCTCCCTAACCCTTTTAAAGCTCTTCATTATTTCCATTTCATTTTGCTCACTTTTCAAAGTCTTGCCTTCTATGCCCTTTATTTTGTTTTCAGTGGCATCTGCCCTCCTGTTTGCACCTTCTAAGGAGGATCCATTTCTCCCCTTTCTTACTGAGCTCTGCTAACTTGTCCCATGGCCTTCTTTCATCTTGCCATGTCTTCCCAAAGCTCTTGCAATTCTTCTTTAAACTCCTTTTTGTCTCATTAAATTATTTTGTTTCCTAGTGATATATTCAGTCACAATTTTCATCTCTTCTATGGAAGCATCATTTCTCTGATGTGTATTCTCCACTGGTCATTCGTTTTGCCTGCTCAATTTTTCCATTTTTCTTGAGACATTATTCTGTACACCTGTGGTTGTGCCTTTTTGATTATTCATCTTTAAATGAGGTGATTCATCTAAACCAGCTCTTTGCAGGGCATTCGTGAAGGAAGCAGGCAGCAAGGATTTGGTGTGAGGGCGTTCTCTGCGGGGCTGCCCCAAACTGCCTCGACTTACCTGCTGCTCTGCAAATGTGGCTCCCAGAGGGACTCCTCGTCCAACCTTCCATCATCGGCTTATTTGGAATCAAACTGGGTCCAGGGGGGCTCCTGAAAGCGCCCTCATAGCCTGTAACTGTGGGTTTTGCACTTGGAGGTAAGCCATGAATTCTGGAGGATGTCGTCTGCTGGGCTCCTGAGCTCGGCAGCCGTGGGTGTGCTCTGGCAGCTTCTTGTTCCTGATTCGCTCATCACTGCTTTTGGCAGGTCGTCTTTCTTTTGGGGTTTGTCTCTGATTCGTCAAAGAAAGAGTTTGCAATCCTATTTCTTATTTTCCCTGCTGTGTATACATCATTTCCGGAAGGAGAAGGGAGAAACACCTACCCTACTCCTTGAGTTACAAGCAGAATTCTCTTTATGTGTCTCGTTGCTATGTTACCAGATGCATCCATGGCTGATATCTTTACTGTGAAACAGACCCCGTAGATATAAAGTGACCCCCTTTCTTCTACTTAACGCCCCTACCTTGAATCCTGATTTGTCTGAAATAAATATTTCTATTCCTCTTTCTTTTTGTTTCTAATTACTTGATAGGTTTTCACCCATTCTCCTGTTTTTATTCTCTGCTTTTTATTTTTTTTATTTTTATTTTTATTTTTTAAACAAATCTATTTTATTGGTACATATTAACAAAGCATACAATTCATTCAATGTGTACAATAATAGTATTTGGTATAATCTCATAGTTGTGCATTATTCTCTGCTTTTTAATTCCAGTTTTAGAAACCTACTTTGGTGAGCAGTTTGTAGGTGAATATTTTTAAATCCAATTCAAGAGCGCTTTTCCCCTTTAGCAGAGAATTAAACCAATTTATTTACCTATGACCCAAATGGATATGTTTAATCTGCTTTACTTTTGCTTTATGCTTTTTGGGTTTTGTGCTTATTTCTTAGGTATTTTTTTTCTTAGAAGAATTTTCTGAGTGTCTGGACATAGTCGTCTGGGCTTTCATTCTCAGCCGGTCATCTCTGCAGGGCTCGTCCTGCTTTCAGTTCCATGGGCGCTTTTACCTTTCTGCTCTTAGAGTGGGTCTTTGGCCTCCATGTCTCTGTAGGTCAAAGACAAGAATGAGCATTTATCTTTTGACTCCTTCCTTTTAAGAAAAATTATTGAATCCATTTGGTCTTTTCAGATCTCCCCTCTGCCAGGGCCAGTGGAAGCATCTGGGCCAGGGGGTGTCAGGGCCAGGGGGCCTCAGGAAGACCACGCACCCAGTGCCACTTCCCAGGGGCAGCTGTCTTCTGGTGTGAGCGCCTCTTTCTGACGAGCCTCTGCACTGTCTGTCCCGTGCAGGCTCGTGGTCAGCTCTGTGCCTGGCCTGCCTGAGCTGCCCTTTACCTGCAAGGTGCTTGGGTTCTGAAAGGAAGGACCCAATCCCAGGGAAAAGCTTTCCAAGGCAGAGGGCCTGGCCCTGTGCTGTGCGCCTGCCACCGCCGAGCAGTGGCTGACATTGTCACGCTTTGTGCCACTGGACCCTGACAGAAGCCCTGGGGCTGGGGTGGCGAGCCTCCTTCCAGGGGAGGGGCAACTGAGAAGAGACGGAAGTCAGCCCACGTCTGCAGAAACGGCAGATGGGACGCCACCCCGGGATGTGTGACCCCAAGAGCTTGTCCCCAGGCTCCTTAGCATCTGTGTCAGTCTCCTGGGGCTGCCGAATCCAGGCTAAAAACAGCAGAAACACATTCTCTCTCCATCCTGGGGGCCACACATGAAAATCAAGGCGTCAGCAGGCCCCCCCGCCCGAAGTTCTGGGGGTCTCTGGGGCCTTCCTCCCTTCCCGCGGTGGCCAGCCGTCCGTGGCGCTCCAGGGCTCGCATTCCACGCTCTGCCCCCGTCTCTGTGTGGCCGACTCTGCTGTCTCTGCATCTGTCTTCTCGTCTTGTAAGGACACAGGCCACACTGGCTGAAGGGCCTACGTAACCCACTGGAACCTCATTTTAATGGCCCTGCTTCCAAGTGAGGTCGCATTCTGAGATCTGGGGATGAAGACGTCAACACGTCTTTTTGGGGGGACACAACTCAACACATGACAGTGCCCTTCCCTCCATCTACTGCCTGCCACAAGGCCTCCCCTGCCTCCCCGGCCCACTGCCCTGGCGGGCTCAGTGCCTCCAGCTGAACAGGACCCATTTTGTCTCTTACCCGGATCCCCTGGAACCTCAGTTTCCTTAGCTCTGTAAAGACAATGGAACACTCACTTTTTGGGACTATAAAGAGATAAGATGTATAGACCGTCAAGCAGTGTGATGACACCCACTGGCATTCTGGAATCCTTAAGGCTGCTTTATTCTGCCAGTTGGATTTCAGAGTTCGTGAATGCAAAGACCGTGGCTTCCCGTTTCTCTGCAGCCATGCTGAAAGCATCAACTAGAGAAGCTGAGTGAAGGGCAAGATTTCCAGAGCAGTGTGGGAGAGACTGAGAAGAGCCAAGGACTGAGCTTTGAGGAAGGGCTACAGCGTGGGTAGGAAGATGAGGGTGGCAGAGATTGAGGTATTGGGGAGGTTGTGGGAGAACCAGGGGCCCTTCGTATCACAGAAGCGGAGGGAGAAGGGCTTTCAAAATGGAGTACGTATTCTGAAACCTCCAGTGCTGCAGAAAAGCTGAGCATCAAGAAAGCTGTGCAGAAGGCACTGCGTTTGGAAATTGGGGTCCCTGGTGACCTTAGAAGGAGCAGTGGCACGGAGGGCACAGAAGGCAGACCTCCAGGGCTTCAAATTTTCAACATCATCTCTTGTAAGTCCCTATTGAACAACGAGTCTCCTCCATATTATCCCAGCCTATTGTAGGTCTGGTTAATACTTGATTACCTCTGAGGATGGGCAACTCACTCTCTTCCAAGGACAGCTGCCCTATTGTTGGACAACTCTAATCAGTTCTTAGAAGGATTTTCTTTTTTCCTTTCTTTCCAAATCTTCCCTTCCACTTTTCCTCATTTTGTCCTTAGAGCACCCCACCTGCCCAGTCCCTCCATCTTCTGCAGGACAGCCAGTCAGAGATGATGAATTAGCTTTCATGTCCTCTTCAGGGTCTTTTTGACTTCATGCTAAATGCTCAGAGCATGTTAAATCGAGGCTTCTCAACAAAGCCACTCAATGCTATTCTGTATCACTTGTAGACTACTTTCTAGATAATCTCAGTATTTCGATCTTTGGTGCCCATGACTTATCCTCTTTTAATCTCTACAAAGTCCCGCATATCTCCTCTATTGATAGAGGAATTGATGCCAGTGATGTCAGTAAGTGATGCATCATCTACCACACATGCATCTATCTACATATCAGCCACCCAGTCACCCTCTCACACTGCCACCCACCCAGCCAGCCAGCCAACCACCAACCCACCCATCCAACCACCTGCCTACCCACCCACTGATGCACCTATCTACCCATCCAGTTATGCCTTCATTAAATGCTTCTAGAGCATCCCCTCTGTGCCAGGTGCTAGCCAGGCCCTTTGGGATTCAGATGATTCTGCTGTGGTTTTCATCCTTGAGTTGTCTGTGCCTACATGGTGGAGACCAATATGTAAACAGACATACTAGCATTGTGTAGACAGTGCAGTAGGTGTCTGCTACGGAGAATATGTCTGCTGGGAATCAGGTGATCTTAAGAGAGGATTAATTTCCGGTCCATGGGCAAAGCAGGGAAAGTGCCTCCCAAGCAAAGGGAAGAGAATGTGGTCTGTATGGAGTGAGTTGGAAAGTTGCTTGCTGTGGTGGGAACCGGTGTGGGAAGGGAGTAGCAGAAGACAAGGCTAGAAAGATTTGGGTTGGTGGATAGGCCCTGGGTGGTGTTGGGTTTTGGGCTAAGAAGTGTGGGCCTTATCCTGTGGGCAAGGGGATCCTTGAAGTCTTGTAAACATGGGAGGGACCTGATCACATTTACCTTCTAGAAAGCTCACTGGGGCAGAGGTAGTGTGGAGGATGGACTGGAGGTAGAGTGGAGGTGGTTGCCATGGCCTAGGTGAGAGGTGACAGAGTCTCAGTTATGGCATGGCAGTGAGAGTCCCAGATCTTCAGCACATTAGGAAGACTCACTTGGAAAAGCTTGAGACCTTAGAGGTCACGTGGTTGCTATGGAAACATCAGATGTTTCACATCACATCTTAACACAACTGACATGGAACAGACCAACCGTTGCCTCAAGTTTTATAGGCAGGATGGTGGAGGTGGGCTGCCCACGATGGTTATTGCCAATGGTGTGCATGCCATCACTCTCCTCTGAGTGACACTTCACCCAGAGGAGGCCATTGTGTCAGGGATGAGCAGAGATGGCGCAGCCCTTTCCATTCTGAGGGTGGAGTGGGAAGGCACTGAGTTCATTCAGGCTGTTTAGGTCAATTATGCCAATGGGACAAATGACCCTACAAATGTCTGCAGTGCAGCAGTCACTTGGCAGCAGAAATATGAGATGGGGATTGCAAGTCTGAGAGTCACTCAAGCCCAGTGCAGTAGAGTCCCTTTCAGAGCACCCATTGCAACCTGATCATGTGATGAGTTAAAAAATAGTAATGCAAAACAATGATGATGATGGTGGTGATGATGGTGGTGATGATGGTGGTGGTGGTGGTGATGGTGATGATGGTGATGATGGTGATGATGGTGGTGATGGTGATGATGGTGGTGGTGGTGGTGATGATGGTGGTGATGATGGTGGTGATGGTGATGATGGTGGTGATGGTGGTGATGATGGTGGTGATGGTGGTGATGGTGGTGATGATGGTGATGATGGTGGTGATGGTGGTGATGATGGTGATGGTGATGATGATGGTGGTGATGATGGTGGTGATGATGATGGTGGTGATGGTGACAATGGTGCTGATGGTGGTGATGGTGGTGATGATGGTGGTGGTGGTGATGGTGATGATGGTGGTGATGATGGTGGTGATGGTGGTGATGGTGATGATGGTGGTGATGGTGGTGATGATGGTGGTGATGATGATGGTGGTGATGGTGACAATGGTGCTGATGGTGGTGATGGTGATGGTGATGATGGTGATGATGATGATGATGGTGATGATGGTGGTGATGGTGATGATAATGGTGGTGATGATGGTGGTGATGATGGTGGTGGTGGTGATGGTGATGATGGTGATGATGATGGTGGTGATGATGGTGGTGATGATGGTGGTGGTGGTGATGGTGATGATGATGGTGATAATGGTGGTGGTGATGATGATGATGATTATGATGGTGATGATGGTGATGGTGATGATGGTGGTGATTATGATGGTGATGATGGTGATGAACCCAACACTAATATTGTGACAACAATTTAGTAGACACTATTCTGAACACTTTACAGAAATTAACTCATTTAATTCTCAGAAAATCCCTATGAGGGGAAATCACTATTATCCCCAGTTCACATGCAGGGAAACTGAGGCACAGAGAGGCTAATGTGACTTGCCCAATGTTATTCTAAACTTTAGGGTAGAACAAGGACTGGATACCAACATTCTCATCATCCAAAAGTTTATATGAGGAAGTCAGAAAGCATTTTGGAAAAAAACATTAGCCCACAGGAAGGGAAAAGAGCTAGGGCTATTTTAAGTGACCGGTCAGTCTGCAGAGGATGTTTGCCCTTAATGTGCCTAGGCTAGGTAAACAGGGCGTTGCATGGAAGCCGGGAGGAAGAGGCAGTGAGCATGGCCAAGGGTTAGAGGGACCTGCCCCAAACCACATGCACTCTGTGTGGCTCTGGCGGAAGAGAGGAAGCTTTTGGTTCAACATAGGGGAAATCCTTTTATCCTCAGAGCTCTGATGGAAAAGGGATATCGCCAGCTTCCATCTTTGGAGGTGTGCAGGTTGAGGTTGATCATGGTTTAAGGCATTGAGCTTGGTAAATTTTGGTGCCCCTTTCAACTTTGGGATTCTGTCATCCCCATTTCACAGATGGGGAAACTGAGGCTTAGTGAGGTGACTGACTAATCCATGGATGTAAAGACAGTAAGAGGCGATGCCAAGCCGAGAGCTCTTTGCCTTTAGCCACAAGGTCAGAGTTGATAACACAAGTCTGTGCCCTGGTAGATTGGAACACTTCTTACTCACCCCTAAGGTTTCCATGTGGAGGGACCTCCTTTTACACAACACACCTGGGCTCAGGTGGGGAAAGGGGGGAGGGGTGTCCTGCAAACCAAACCCAGGGGCCCTAAAGGCCTGCTCAGCCCGAGCTGGCCTGCCAGGGTCTCAGGGGCCATGTGGCTCATCTGGGAGGGGCCCTCCTTGAGGGCATTCTGGTGGAGTCAGATGCTGTGTGGCCTTGGGTAGACCAGCTACCTGCTCTGGTCCCTGGGTGAAAGGAGGCTGAGGGGAAGAGGGCCCATTGAGTTCTGGCCCCGAGAGCAAGGCAATCCGTGACCAGACCCTGACATCCTCCACTTGTGCACCTCCTGCCACAAAGCCACAGGGACCCACACGGTTCCCAGGAGACACCTTGACTTCTCACCGCATTTGCCTGCCCTGCACTTGGCCTGGACCACTCTGCCCTGCCTTTCCATCCCTCTCCCCCACACACAAAGCGTGACTCAGGAGCCGTGTTCTCAGGCCTCCCTTCCAGGCTCGCTCTCCTTCCACAACCAAAGGCAGCAGCCTGTCCCCTCTGTGTTTCCCAGAGGAGAGTAATTTGAGCTCTGGCCACCCAGTGAGGGCACCTGTGTCCCCCAGGGGGCACATCTGATGCAATGCTGTACCTCTGCCCAGACACAGGGCCAGGCATGGCGTGGGTGCTTGCTCGGTGTTTGTTGAATGACTAAGTGATGCTTGGGAGATGAGTCTGTATTGCCATGCCCTGGCTGGGGGTCACTGACAAAGGACGCTGGGGGGACATCCCCCAAGGACTTCTGTGCCCCTCCAGGGCACCTCAGTCAGGGCTTAGGGGGCTCACTTCTGTGCTCCCTCCTTGGAGCATCTGAGCACTCGAGCTCTTCCGGCACCTGCGTGAGGGTCTTTGCTCCCAGCCCTCCCTCTCGCCTCCCCACTGCCCGCCCTGCCCATCCGGCTCAGCTGCAGCCGTCCGTCCCTCATATTTCCTGGCTTCTCTGTTCATCTCAACAGCTGGTGCTATTTGTTCTGGGTGATTTCCCTTATTTATTGCCACATTTTCGGAAGGCACATAACTCTGTCTTCTAACCATTTTACTGCAGCCTCTTTAAATTGAAACAATTGATCAGGCCTTTGCTTTCCTCCCTTTTGTTCCCAGCCTTCCTCCCCGCTCCCCTCCACTTTTTCCAGCAGCAATTAAATTTAAATCCATTTTTTTCTGAAGAAAAAATTAAGCGCAGCCCCAGCCTGGGAGCGCCCCCAAGTCGAGGGAGCAGAGGTGGGGCGTGTGGAGGTGGGATGGGTGGGCAGTGGGCCCTGGGCTTGGGGGCGTGTGAAGGGCCGAGGCATCACACCGAGCAAGGTGACACTTTGGTCCAGCGAGCGTGACGAGTGTGGACCTGGAGTGGTGCTGGTAGGGTGACCTTACAGGGGTGCAGGGGTCAGGCTAGAATGAGCTGGCCGTGCCCTGGGCTTCGGAGAGGACGCTGGCACGCTGCCCTCTGCAGGCCGCAGTGTCCTGTGTGGAAATCTTCTTAGATGTCTGAGTTTCGGGCAAGTCCCTGCACTGGGACAGAGGGCTGAGCTTGCCGTCGCTGTAAGTGCCGCGAGAACCGTGTACCTGCCCCTCTTTCCCTTTTTGTTTTAGCTACAAGGAAGCTCAGGGCCAAAAGACTGTTGACAATTAAGAACTGCCTGGGAGCCCACAGTCGTCTCTGGCCCTGTAGATAAGGTCAGGTCACTTGTTTACCACACTCTGCCGGGGAAGGGGCGGGAGGGGAGGTGGTGAGGAGGGGTGGGTCTGGAGGCTGCAGATTTGCTGATGTGAGGTGGCAGGGAAAAAGACGGTCAAGGACGACCCCAAGCAGCCAGGCTAGGGGCACAGTGCGGGGAGGAGTGTGGGGGTGGGGCTGTGGCTCGTGCTGGGCCTGCTGGGGGGGACGTCCATCGGACCCGTGCATCCAGGTGTCCCCTCACCTGTCGGAAGCCCCGGGGAGCTAGTGCATTAAGGCAGAGGTGTGGTCTCCCCGGGGTTTACCGTCCCCTTTAAAGGCCGCTCAGACCCGCCATTTCCCATGGCCCCTGGGGACAGCACCCCAGGGGGATGGCCCAGGGGACAGAGGGGAGTGCTGGGTCCAAAATAAGCACTGGAGCCTGAGTGGGCCCCGGGCTCTGGAGCCCCAGCAGGGCAGGATCTGCCCGGGGTCTGGGTGCGAGTCCTTCCACTGCACCCATTGTGGCCCGGGGCGCCTTCCTCCACCCACTCGCGGGGAGGCAGCTGTGGCTCTGAGCTCCTCTTAAGGAAGCCGTGTTTGTTCTCATGAGCATAACCCTGAAGGAAGGAGAGATTGACTCTGTTCCTAGGAATTTAGATCCAAGTCAGACAAGTCTCCTGTGGAATTTACTTTAATCTTTGCAGAACAGAGCACTGGAGGAAATTATTATTTTTTCCTTGAAATGATTTCAGACTTATAGGACAGTTGTGAAAATAATACAAATCCAACAGGGGACTCCAACGTACCCCACACCGTAGATACCCAGATCCACCAATTTGGCCACATCGTTCTATTACGTCTGTCTGTCTGTCTGTCTGTCTGTCTGTCTATGTATCTATCTATCTATCCATCATCTGTCTATCTTATCACTCTCTGCTTTTGAACATTTGACAGCAGGTAGCATACATCATACTTCTTGAACACATAATATCTCCATGTACTTTTCCTAAGAACAAGGACATTCACTCATTTCATCACCTTAAGTGCAGTTATAAAGCTCAAGAAATTGAACCCTGATATAAAGTTTACATTCGATATTCTAATCTTTTCATATATCCCAGTAATGTCCTTTTGAGTCTTCCCTCTTCAATTCTTAGATCCCATCCAGGATCATGTATTGCATTTAATTATCAGTGTTCCTTTAGTTGCTCTTTTTTAAATTGAGGAAACATATATAACAAAAATCTTCCCAGCTCCTCCAAGCAGACCGTTCCGTGGGATAAATCACGTTCACAATGCTGCAGTGCCTCCCCAGCTTCCATACTGGCACTTTCCCTTCGCCCCGGTAGAGACCCTACATCCGTTTTGCCCTAACTACCCACTGCTCCTGCCCGCACCCCTGGTAGCCTGCACCCCACTTTCTGACTCTAAGTGTTTACATGGTCTCTGATATTCTCTTTGTGGTTCCCGTGGGGATTAATTTCCTTTTTATTAGAGAAGTTGTAGGTTTACAGAGAAATCATGCAGAAAATACAGAGGCCCCCTACGCCACCTTCTTCTCTACAGCCTTGCGTTAGTGTGGCGCACTCACTGCAGCTGGTGAGAGATCACTGCGACCGCGCTGCTAACAGCAGCCTATGCTTTACGCTGCTTCCCTGCCTGCTGTGTTCCCAGTCCTAGGTCGTTTTTTAAATTAAATTTTCTTATTCAGGTAACAGATATATAACCTAAACTTCCCCCTTTTAACCACGAATACCAAGTCACATCCACAGCGCCGTGCTGCCATCACCACCGTCCATCATCAAAACTTCTCCACCACCCCAATTAGAAGCTCTGTGCAATTTAAGCATTAACTCCCCATTCCCTGCCCTCACCCCAGCCCCTGGCAACCTGCATTCACGTCTCTGACCCTAGGGGTTCGCTTTTCCTAATGGTGTCATGTCAGTGAGATCACACAAGATCTGTCCACTCGTGTCTGGCTTATTTCCCTCAACAAGGTGTCGTCAAGGTCCCCCGTCTCGTCGCATGTGTCAGGACTCCTTTCCTTTCCACGTTTTGCTCGTCCACTCAGCCGTCCGTGGACGCTTGGGCTGCTTCCTCCTTTGGCCGCTGTGAGTGTCAGCGAGTCAGGGCGCTCTTAGCACGCCGTGGGCAGAGTCCACCCCTGCCCCGGTCCTGCACAGGGACAACTCCACACTGGCCCTCGCCGACAGCTCCCAGCTCCCGGCCAGGCGTCCAGCACCCAGCACACCTGACAGCCCCGGCGGTCTACACCCCCCGGCCCCCCGGAGGCAGGCTGTGGCCCTGGTCGGCACAGGAAGAGACACTGGTGACAAAAGGCAGGTTCTTGAGTGTGAGCACAGGGCACACAAAGATGAGCAGGCCCACGTCAGGGACGTGTCGAGGCATGACCCCGGGGGGCCCCAACCCCATCTGACAGGAGACGTGCGCTTGCTTCACGCCCCACCCCGTTCCCTTCCGGTCAGCACCCAGCTGCTCCCTGCTGCCCAGGGCGGCTTCTGCCCCTGGGTGGCGGGCTCCGGCGGGGGTCCGCGGAAGACCCCTGGATCCTGACGGGGTTATTTCCCCTCCACCATCTTAAATGGACAGGTGGCTAAGCTTTGACAAATGCGTCACCGTGCACCTAACTCAAACTGAGAAGTAAAACATTTGCGTCACCCCAGAAATGGCTCCCATGTCCCTTGCCAGTCTTTGCTACCACCCCGAGGCCATCGCTGACCTGGTACTGTGTCCGTGGCTCAGGCTTGCCGACTCCGGAAGGCCGCCTCGATGGCAGCGCGCGACGAGGGACTTCTGTGCCTGCTTCCGTCTCCCAACAACGTCTGAGAGTCTTCCGAGTTGGAGCAGGTATGTGCTGCCTGTTAGTTTTATTATTGTGTAGAACCCTTGCATGCCTTTACAGCTTGTTTACCCCTCTCCTCCTGAAGGATTTGCAGTGTTCCCTGTTTCCAGCTATTACGATGAGTTTTCCTTTTACTTTTTGAACATATGTATCCATTTTTTTAGGCGTATTCTTAAGAGCAGAAATGTTGGGTTGGATGGTAAATGTATGTTTAACTGTTTTTATTAGAGAAGTTGTGGGTTTACTGAACAACCATGCATAAAATACAGGATTCCCACGTACCACCCTACTATTAGCACCTTGCATTGCTGTGGCACGTTTGTTACAATTGCTGAAAGCATATTTTTATAACTTTACTATTAACTGCAGCCCATGGTTTAACTTAGGCCTCACTGTTTGTGTTGTGCAGTTCTATGGATTTAAAAAAAATCTTATTCTAGTACCATATATACAACCTAACGTTTCCCGTGTTTAGCTTTAACTTGAGTATATACTGCCAAACAGCTTTCCAAAATGGTTTAACTGTTTTCCACCCCCTCCAGCAGCAAACGAGAGCTCCAGCTCTTCCCCATCCTTGTCAACACTTGCCTCTGTCTGTCTTTTAATTTTAGCCCTTCTGGCAAGTGTGAAGTGCATCTTAGTGTGGTCTTAATTTTCACTGTCCTCATGAATAATGAGCTGGAGCACTTTACATATGGTGGTGACTTGGAGCTACGTATGTACCTCCAGAAACACATGTTCTGGTCTTACTCTACGCCTGTGGGTGTGAAGCCATTGCAAAGAGGACCTTCTGGTGAGGCGACTCCAGCGAAGGTGTGAATCAGGTTGGCTTTACTCTGGATGCCCGAGTCCAGGGTGGAAGTCAGAGGGAGGGAGAAGCCAGGGGAGGCCGCCATGTGCATTGCTGGTGGCCAGCCCAGAATGCCCGTCTTCTGGGAGGAAACATCACCTCGCTGAGGCCTCCATTTTGGACATCTGGCCTCAAAACTGTGAGCCAATGAATTCCCATTGTTTAAGCAAATCCATTGTGTGGCATTTACTTGAGCATTTATTTGGCCATTTGTATATCTGCTTTTGTGAATTTGCCTACTCAAGTCTTTTGCCCATTTTTAATTGTTGTCTTTTCGTTATTGATTTGTAGCTGTTCTTCATAGATGCAGATATGAGTTCTTGCCAGAGATGTGTGGATATTTTCTCCTAATTTGTGGCCTGCTTTTCATTTAAATGGTGATTTTGAAGATCAGAAATTCTAAGTTTTGATGGAGGTAAATTTATTTTTTCTTTTATGGTTACTCTTTTGTGTCCTCTATGAAATATTTGCCTGCATCAAGAGAGTGAAGATGTTTCCCCATGTTTTCTTCGAGAAAAATCACTGTTAGGTCTATGATCCACCTTGAATTAATATTTGAGTATGGTGTGAAGAAGGGTCAGATTTACTTTTTCCCCATCCTGAAATCGATTGTTCCGAAACCATTTGTTGAAAAGGCTTTCCTTTCCCCATTGAACTGCGCTGACCCTCAGCTGACTGTGTATGTGTGGATGTATTTCTGGACTCTATTCTGCTGGTCCGTTTGTCTGTCTTTGCACCGATACTACACGACCTTAACTACTGTAGCTTCACGGTGAATCTTGAAATTGGGATGTGTCCTCCAACTTTATTCTTTTTTCAAGGTTTTCTTGGATATTCTAGATCCTTTGCATTTTCAGATTAATTTTAGAATGAGAATTTCAATTTCTATGAAAAGCCTGCTTGGGTTTTAATTGGGATTGAATGGAATTCATAGATCAGTTAAGGAGAATTCATTCCAACCGATGAATATGGTATATCCCTTCATGTATGTAAAATTACTTTCAGTCATCAAAGTTTTTTAGTTCATAAAGTAGAGGTCTTGTCCTCTTCTGTTAAATGTATTCCCAGACATTTGATGATTCTGAAGATATTATAAATGGTTTTAAAAAATTCACTTTCAAATTGTTCACTACTAGTTTCTACATAGAAAATTATTTTTGTATGTTGACTTTATATTCTGCATTTTGCTAAATTTGCTTATTAATTTTAGTAGTGTTTGTAGATTCCTTAGAATTTTCTATATACACATATATACCCATAAAGACAATTTTACTTCTTATGGGCTTTTTGCCTTGTATTTATTTTTCTTACCTGCTGCACCTCCTGGGACCTCCCCAATGGCATTGGCTAGAAGTAGTGATAGAGGTCATCCTGCCTTGTTCCTAAAATTAAAGTGAAAGTGCTCACATTTCATATTTAAGTATGATGCTAGCTATAGGTTTTTTGTATATCCTCATTATTAGATTGAGGAAACTATTTCTAGTTTGATGAGAATTGTTTATTTAATTTTGACTGTTGAATTTTACCAGATGTTTTCTCTTCTTCTATTGAGATGATAATTTTTTTTCTTTTATTCTCTTGAATGGAGAATTACATTGAGTTTTAAATGTTGAATGAATCTTGCACCTGGGATAAATCCCATGTGTTGCAACACATACATACACTGGTCTTTTTTTTCACACTGGTTTTTTTTGCAAATATTTGTTCCAAACTTTTGCATCTATGATTTTAAGGGATATTGGTCTGTAATTTTATTTTTCATATGTATTTTAATACCGTCTAATAATCCTACCTATTAATTAGTGTTTATTTAATTTATAATTAAAGAAATTCCAGATAAAGCTGGGTTTAAATCTACTTTCTTTCTGTTTGTTTTCTATTTGATATATCTATTCTCTGTTTATTTACTCTTTTTTCTTGGATTAACTGGGTAGTTTTTAGTATTCCATTTTGTCTTCTCTCTTGAGTTTTCATAATATTTTTCTTTAAAGTGGTTGTTCTAGATATTACCACGTGCATATTTAAATGATCACAGGGTACTTTGCCTTAATATTATACCACTTCAAGCACAATATAAGGGCAGTACAACAGTCTAATTCCCTTCACCCCCTCTGACTCTTTGTGCTATTGTTGTCCTATATTTCATTCTGCATATGCTATAAACCCCATAGTGTGAGACTATTGTTGCTTTTAATAGACAATATTCTGTTGAAAAAGATTTTAAATTTGCCTTTTTTATTTATTGATATATTTACCATTTTTGGTTCTCTTCATTGGGTTTTCACCTGGGATTATTTTCCTCCAACCTGGTAAAATCCCTTTAGCATTTAATGTGGTGTGGGTTTGCTGAGAAATTATTTTCTCAGCTTTTGTTTATATGATTGTCTTTATTTTGCTTTTACTTTTGAAAGATGTTTTTGCTAGTCATAGAATTTCAGGTTTTTTTCCTCCTAGCACTTTAAAAATTGTCTTCTGATACCCATTGTTTCTGATAAGTCACCTATTTTTCTTAGTGTCCTTTCCCTGAGAGTAATGTCTTTTTTTTTTCTTTGCCTGCTTTTAATATTTTTCTATTTATCTTTGGGTTGGGACAATTTGACCATGACATGTCTAGCTGTGGTTTTATTTGTATTTCCTGCTTGAGTTTTGCTGAGCTTTTTGGATCTATTGGCTGGATTTGTGTGCCATACTGCTGTCCAATCCATTCAATAAATCATTCATTTCACAAATTATATATTTTAGTTCTATAATTCCATTTTTATTTGTAGAGCTTCCATTTTACCACTGAAATTGCCTGTTTTCCACCTATTCTGCCCATATTTTTCTCTAAATTAGTAAATATTTATTATAATAATTTATAATTGTTGCATGCTAATTCCAACATCTGGGTCATCTGTATGTCTGCCTCTATTAATTATGTTTTCTCTTGATTGTTGGTCACATTTTCAACCAAGAGCCCAACTGAGCTCAGGTTAAGCCATAATTTAATTAATTCTTAGTTTATCTCTGTTTTCAAATGTATTGTGGGTGAGATCAGCCCCTTCCCTTCTGCAAGCCTCCGGATCAAAACCCAGGAGACTATTTTGATCTCTCTTTGCCTCCTTCTTCCAACCTCCAATTTCTCTTGCCACCTTCATGAAGAGCTGATCACTTTGGTCTTATCAGGAATTGAACTGGTTGGTGATTCATTTGCACCTTTGGTTGGTTCAGGTTAACTCCTGGACTCAGTTGTTTTGAGAACGAAGTAAGACTCCTCTCCTCTGATGCCCCCTTCCATTAGGGCCCTGGAATCTAAATCTCATATGACTTCAAAAGCGCTCTCTGACTTCCAGCCCTGCTCCTAGCTACCCCTTGCTCAGAATTGTCAAGTCACAGGGATTATTTTTAATTTTGGGGCACATTCAAATTCCAGCCTGTCCTTTAAGACCATACTGCTTTAGAAGTGTGGCTGACTTCTCCTTGAGCTTGCAGTCCCTTGTCTGTGGAGGCTCATTCCTCAGCCTGCCCACGCTCCTAGATGTGTTAACTGCTCCAGATACAACGGCAGACACTGGACTGTGCTCACCTACAGCGTCCTTGCCATCCTCTGGAATTTGGTTCATTTAGACTTCTTTGCATTTATAGCTCTTTGAAGGCTTAAAAAAGTATGACTTTGTGGTTTATATGATTGTTTAAGTTTGCCACAGGGCTGCTGATGTAAAGTACCTGAAATGGGTTGGCTTTTATAAAGGGGGTTTATTTGAGGCAAAAACTTACAGTTCCAAGAATGTGAGATGTCCAAGTCAAGGCATCAGCAGAGAGGCTTTCTCGCCGGAGTCAGCTGCCACATGGTGAAGCAAGATGACCACTGATGTCTGCCAAGGTCTCTGCCTTCCCTTCCAGAATCTGCCATCTCCTGAGCTCAGCTGAGGGCAACAAGGCATAGGGCTTGACTCTAACCCAGCCTCCTCCCTCATTCTCAGTTCTGATCTATCAGGTATACAGCTCATGTCTCTCCGGGCTGCAGCTCTTTGAGCCTCTTGGGGCTTCTCTCCTTGAGCTCAGCTGTGCTGAAACTGGAGTCCTTCCTCTGATATTGCAGGATCAGTATGACAGCTTCTTTTATCAGTGTGTGTGTTTTCGTTTATCTCAGTCCCAGCAAGAGGGTGGAGATTCAACCTGAGTCACACCTCACTGACATAGTCCAGTTGAAAAGGTCTCACACCCGAAGTAATGGTTAGTTAAAAAACATAATCTTTCTCTTTTTTGGGATTCATAAAAGAATTTCAAACTGTCACGATGATGTTTTATTGCTGTTAGGGTGGAGAAATGGTCTTTATCTTCTGCATCTTAAGCAGACGCAAAATGCCACTGCAAACACAGTCTTTGATGCATCACTGAAAAGTGGGAGACATCACTAAGTGGGGAAAGAGAAGGAAAAAGACTCCCGAGCGTTACTGGAGCACGACAGACGGTGAGCCCCGAGTGCGTGGGAAACCATTGCCCTGAGAGCCCACCCCACGATCTGTGATCTGGAGGGTGAGCCTCGAGTCCCCACGTGGGGCTCTTGGGCCTCCTGAAGGGCTGCTAGGCTCCTGGTCAGAGTCAAACCCGGCTCCTGGAAGAAGAAAAACCAATCTCTCTTGGAGGAATGCAACCTCAATTTAACCCGCCCGGACACTCAGAGATTAAGATCAGTGGAATATGAGCTCACGGTAAAGATCTTTCCCGACACCCTGGGCACCAACTGGCACGAGGGAGTCAGCACAATGACAATAGTTTAGGCCCCCTGAGGATTTCATATATTGAAGTTATCAGGTGCAGAATGTAATATAACTATGTGCAAAATGTTGGAAGACTTGAAAGCTGTATCTGCCCGTGAGGGGGCTTTGCACAGCTGGGGTCAGACCTGAGACCTGGGGCCCTCACAGTACCCCCCCACCCCAGGGTGACTCAGGTCCCATCACTAGGGGGCTGGGGGGGTCACACAGAGCCAGCCAGTCCAATCAGCTGGTTCTGCCTGGAAGGAGTCAGAGGCCCAAGGGAAGAGACGCACTCAAGGGGAGTGGGGTGGGGGTGGGACCCAAACAGGGGCCTCTTGGTGACCTTGAGCTGCCATTCAACCTCTCTGACCTTAGTGTCCTCTTCTGCAATCAAGAGGGGACACGGCAGGCCACAGGGGTGAAGCAACACCCTCAACCAGTGTGCACCCCCATGTTAAAAGGGGGCACTTAACTTGTGATGGAGTCCTGCAACCCCTGTGGGATCAAACACCCCGTGCAGGAGGAGTGGAAGGTGAGCGCTCTCCTTGTAGCCTGGGGGTGTCACCTTCCGCGGGGGGGCTTGGTGGTGGACGCTTGTCGCAGGGGGTGGTGGCCTGGCCATGCTGGGCTCCCTGAGTGGGCTGGCCCTGGAGGGAGCCCTGTGGTGGCCTCCTAGCCCCAGCCCGTTGGGGCCCTTCCGTCCACGTGGTGGGACCCCAGACCAGCTGAGCCAATCACACCCCTGATTGAGAGCTTGGGAATTTGGAGAGGTGGGACCCCATCAGATGAACCCATCAGAAGCTCTGGGCCAGGGCGGGGGCAGCCCACCACCCAGAGGAGGCAGCGAGAGAGGGTGCTTGGAGTGTCTCCCCTTTCCCCCTGGCCCCTCCTGTCCTTGGAGGTCCCGGCACACCTGGGGGTCCTGACCAGACGCGCGCTCTAGAGGCTGCACCAGGGCTTGCCCTAGGAGGACACCCTAAGAAATCACTGCTTGCACCCCTCCCCATCCCCTAGGCCCACCCCCATATCCCAACCTCAGCGTCAGCCTTTGATCCGCGACCTCTCTCTGTACTCGGCGGCCTCCTGCTGTGGTCTCTTTCTGCTCATCGTGCCTTTTCTTGAGTGGGGGTGGGGGTTCCTCTCTAGCCCTCAACCCTGCCGGGCCCCTAAGAGGCAGGGGGTTTGCACAGCGAGACCCCATTCCCGGAAGCCCTGGCTGGGACGCCGCCGCATCTCACGGGGTCTCCTGCACAGGCCAGAGCTGCTGGAGTCAGCAGTACCAAAGGCCCCTTTCCGAGGTCGCTGACCTTTTTCTGTTCAGGTGTGTGTCCTGCACAGGAGCTGGGGGGCTGCCCCCACGAGGTCAAGGCCTCCCAGACGTCTGTGGCTCTGAGTGTCCCATGCAAGGACAGTGCCAGAGCCTGCTTTGGGGACAGCCGTGCAGGCGAGGCCCTGGTGGCCAGCCCGGGGTCTCCTCTGGGGTTCATGTGGGAGCCACCGGGCAGGCAGGGTCAGTCTGGGTTTATGGCTGGGGGTAGCCGGGGCATCTGGGCTCTTGTCCCACGGGGACACGATGTCCTTTCCTGTGACCCTCTGAGCAGGGGCCTGGGAGCCGTGGATGGAGGCCGCCCTGACCCCCGACGATCGTGCAGGCCGCCCGGGGGTGAGGGTCGAACGTTTTGCACCCAGCCCCTTGCCGCCGCCCCTCCGGCCCACCCTGCACCTGCGTCTCGGCCCCTGTCTCAGGAGGTGGAGCCTGGGTCAGGCCCGAGCGCTCCCGGGTCCACTTCCGCGTGTCCCACGCGCACGTGCGCCCTTCTCTGGGTCGTCGTCGGCGTGGAGCCCAGCGCAGGCCGGGGCAGATGTGGGCGGCGTTTCCCGGGAGACTGCTGCGTGGGGACCGCGCGTCCGCCCCCAGAAGCCGCGGCCCAGAGAGGTAAAGTCTCGCCCCTCGGAGGGCAGGTGACCCCCCTCAGCGGGTGGTGGCTCTGGCGAGGGTGGAAGTGGACGCAACGTCAACCCGCATCCGCCACGGGGCAGCCGAGGGCTGGGAGCCGGGGCCCCAGGCGCTGTGGGGAGGCCCTGGGCGTTCCCTGGGACGCAGTTTCCCTGGAAGAGACGGACCCAGCCTAGCCCTGGGGAGCTTCCTGTTCGGAGCCTGGGCCCCCTCCCGTGTCTGCCGGAGGCTCGGGGGGCTCGGCAGGATGCTGGTCCTTGACCGCTCTCCAAGGAGACCCTCCGCTGGGGGCCACGGGGGGGGTTTGCTCTGCGCCCCCAAGGTAGCTGGTCACCCACGCCCGGGCACGCCGTGCCCCCACGACACCAGCAGGTGGAGGCTTCTGCCTGCACATTCCCACAGCTCCCCCCGGCGGCTCCATCTCGGGACGTGGACCGTGGGGAGACCCTGAAAGCGGGGCGTCCTGCACGTCCCCTGCACCGTCGGTAGGAAGGTCCACAGCCTGGCAGGAGGGCAGCGTTCCCGAGCAAGCGGCCGTTTGGGATGTGGCGTGCTGCCGGGTTGTCAAGGGGTGGAGCCCTGCATGCGTCACGCTGCTCGTGAGCCCCAGGCTGTGTCCCAGGCTCACGGGGCCCCGGAGAGCCCTCCCGCCGGCCTGGGCAGTCGTTGCCTCTGGAGGGCCCGAGCTGTGTTCCGCTTTCAGGAGCAAGCGGATATGGACGGCCAAGTCAGATTTCAGCAAACCCAACGCCTCTGAAGTTTTGGGGGTCATGGAAGGGAGTGAGAAGGGTCCTCCGAGTCCCAGAGAGCTCGGAACATTTCCCGGAGCTGGGGAAGGCAGCGCGGCTCGGGGCACGGGACGTGCAGTTGCTCTCATCCGTGTCCTTTGGGCGAGTCAGGTGACCTCCAGACGACGACTTTCTCATCCAAGTGGGAATAGTGGTAGCTTTGGCTCTGCTCTAAGCCACGAGCCAGGCCTCTCATTTCTAGGAGCCGTCTTTGTCATTATATAGTTAAAATGACAAGAACACTGTATTTCTGTGTGATTTTATCGGATGCTCTCAGCTCCTTTAGGGAAAGCATGGCGGAGTCTTCATCATTTCCACTCCGTGGATGAGGAAACTGATGCCCAGGGAAGAAACGTGTCGCAAACCTGTGGCCAGTGCGAAATGAACCCTTGGCGCCCTGAGCTGCGGTGCTGCCCCTTCCTCTGGCAGCGCAGGCCAGGGGCCTGAGCTCTGAGAGACACCTCTCCACGGAAGCAGTCCTAGGCCGCGAGATCGTGTCGTCTTTGAGCCACGCAGGTGGGATTGATCCTGGAAAGGGGCACTGACGTCTTTTCTCTTCGCAGCCTGTTTGGGGGAGGTCCTGGCCCTGCAGAGGCTGTGAGGGAGACTGAGGCAGGGCCCTTGAGGGAAAGGGCTCTGCTGAGCACACACACACCAGGTGTAGGCTCCAGTCCCTGTTTAAGAGAAGGAAGCCTTGGGCCAGCTGGTCAACTGCCTGCTGGTTGCCACCAGAGGGGGAAGGAAGGGAGCTCAGAGGAGTGATGGAGGCATAAATCTGGCCACGAGGGAGAAGATTCTGGAGAAGCAGGGCCTGAGGCAGGGAGCACTTTCTCCTCCCTCTGCACCAGCCTGTGGGTCTGATTTATTTCTGCAGAGCTGCATTCCAGGGACACGATGTACCAAATGAGCGAGCAGTGAGAACGCGGAGGTTTGGGGCCACCTTTTTGAGGCCGTGATAAAGAGGGCAATCGGCAGCAGATGCCCCGGAAGGGTTGTGACTAAGTGTCCACTATGAGTGGAGCATTTTAATTGGAAATCCATGCAATTTATTTGAATAAAAATGTGTTCTTTCACAACCCAGCTCTCCCCCCAGCCTATCCATATTAATAGATCATTAATACTCCATGAATGGGCAATCATCTTCTTGGAAAACAAATGCAAGGGCATAAAAGGAAAATTACGGTTGTTTAAACTTCAGGAAAGTGATCACTGGGGAAGGAAGAGCTGCGTTCATGAAAACAGCCCTCTCCACTCACCAGAGCTGCGGCAGGTGACCCACGGCAGGCGCACACCCTGACCTGGCAGCTTGGGGCTGCCTGCGCAAGGCTGGGTTTGGTGCAGGGTCAGCGTCCCCGAGCAGGGCTGCCAGGGAGGGCACAGGCGAGCGGGTTCAGGCGAGTAGGTACAGGCGAGCAGGTTCAGGTGGGCAGGTTCAGGCGAGTAGGTACAGGCGAGCAGGTTCAGGTAAGCAGGTACAGGTGAGCAGGGTGATGGATTGTGTTTCTGGAGGGGCTCCAGGCTGACCGGCACTTTCTCAGATTCCCACGCTGCAGCTGCACCTGTCCCCGGCGGCGCAGGCTCCGTCAGTCCGAACAGCCTCCTCTTGGTGTTTGGGCCACCCAGTAAGGAGACCCCGCCTGGGGCCCGGGCACCCTGCCCACCTCCTGCCAGGAGACATCCCTGCACCCGACTCTTGGAAAACATTCTCGGCGACTGCACGAGAGACGTCCCCCTTCTGGGCCTTGGTTTCCTTGTTTGTAAAGAAAGACGGCTGGACTGGATGTTACATTCGCTCCATCATTCATTCGCTTGTGGATTCAGCCAGCAAATCCCACTCCGCGCAAAGCTGGGGGGTCCGCGCTGACACGAATGTCTGTCGTTTCAGCTTTGAGGAGTGCAAGGCTGAGGGCAGTAAAGGGAATCGCTAGGCTAGTTGCCGCGTTTCTGTCCAGCGAGGGCGGATCAGCCTCGTGGCTTGCAGCCCTGCCTCTGTCCGTCCACCTTGACCTTTGACACTGGAAAGCCTGGGATTCCACCAGCGCGGCGGGCATCCCCTGAGCTCTGGGCCTGGACCGGGTTGACGTCCAGTGAGCCCTTATTCCCTGAGCACCGCGGTGCAGGGGCCACCTTTGCTCACCGAGTCAGATTCTCTCCCCCAGGTTATCAGGCCCCCACGTGGCCCGGCTACAGGGACGGCTCGGCGGTGGTGAGGAGGCTCCAGCCGCGGGGGCAGGGGCCTCCCTGGGCTCCCGCTGTAGCTTCAGCACCTGGAGAGCGCCTGACACCCGGTGGGTGCTAGGGAGCCTTAGGGCGAGTGAATGAGCGAGACCCTGTCCCCACCCTCTAGACCTTCCCCTGCAGAGGGAGAGCCAGGGAAGGCCCCAGCAGTGCCCTGTAAGGGCCTGCCTCGCCCCCCTCCCCTCCCCTTCCTCCTCCCCCTCCCCACTCCCCTGCCCCCTCCACTTCTTCCATTCTCCACCCTCCTGTCTCCCCTTCTCGCCTCTCCCCCCTCCACCCCTCCCTTCCTGTCCTCTTCTTCTTGCTCTCTTACCCTTCCTCCCCCTCTCTCCTCCCCTCTCCTTTCCTCCTTCCGGCCCCTTCTCCCTGTTCCTGACCCCTTCCTTCCTGCCCCCTTCCCATTTCCCACCCCTCCCTCCCTTCTCCCTTCCTCCTCCCCTGACCTCTCCTCCCCCTTTCCCTCCACCTCACCCAGATATTTCCTTTCCTCTCTTCCTCTCTTCCCTCCCCTCCCCCTTCCCTCTCCCCCCTCCCTCCCCTCTCCCCCTCCTCCTTTCCTATTTCTCCCCCCTGGCCCCTCTCTCTTTCCCTCCTCTCCAGACTCTCCAACTTGGTCCTTCCATGAGGCTGTGCCTGGATTTGGTGTTGGCTGTGGACATCCCTGGACTTCTGCCTGGTCATTTTCCTTTTGTGCAACTGTCTCCCTGGGTGGGAACTCCTGGAGGGCAGGTCCCCAGCCTAATTGGTTTCCTCGGACCCAGCACAAGAAGAATACATGAGCTGTATGCCAAAGATGTGTCTGTGGAAAGAGGTGGCCAAGGGGGGCTTCCTGGAGGCAGCGGCACATGCCTGGTGTCCCACAGACCACTGGCCACGGCAGACTGCAGCATTTCAGGCTGCACAAGGCTTTTTGGGGAAGGGAGTGGTTCTGCACAAGCTGCAGCCGCCCAGCGTGCTTGGGTTTATCGGTTTTGAGTATTTATGAACTCTGGGTGCGCAAATTAATTAAGTTCTGGTCCCGGTTGCTAAGGCATCAGTTATGGACCGTCCCTGTCTTGTCTGAAATAGTGTCTTCTCTTGAAACGCACCGTCCGAACAAACCTCTGTGGTGAGGTCCACGGAGGCAGGTCTGGGCCAGCCAGGGAACCTGCCTCCTGCTTTCCATTAGGTGCCCTGTCAACCCTCCGAGGACAGCGACATCTGCATTTACGGGAGAGGAAACTGAGGCACGGAGAGGCTGGTCATGGGCTGGGAACGAGCGGGACCAGGTTCACCCCGAGTTGCCCTGGCACAGATGACAGTAGAGATCACAGGTGGGGCCCCAGGGTGTGGTCTGGCCCCGCCCCCTAGGGCGACCTGGACAGCTGCCCAACCCCGCCACGACTCCGTGTTCTCCCCTAGGCGACGGGATGCCCGTGGTGTGGCTTCCCAGCGACCTGGTGACCGCTAAAGGTTAGTGCAGCACAGCGTTAGGCGGCCCTGGGCGTGGCAGGTCCCCAGGGCTCAGCCCTGCCTGTCCACGGAGCCACCGCCACGCCCCAGGCACCCTGTAAGGCGGTTGACACACGTGGGGTGGCCACGGAGAGCCTCGTGGCACTGCTGCCGAGGAGTGGGAAAAGCAGGGCTCAAATATAGCCGGGAAGCAGTAAAACCAGGATTTTTAAAAAGCATGTTCTTTGATTTTTTAATTTTCTTAACAACATTCGGCTGCCTCTCAGCAGAGGCAGAGGCAGAGGCAGAGGCAGAGGCAGAGGCAGAGGCAGAGGCAGAGGCAGAGGGGGTCTCCCAGCAGGACGGTGACTGCTCATTCCTACGCCTTGGGACCCGTCTTCTGGAGCTTTCCAGGTGCAGGCCCCTCCGCCACCCACCGAATCCCTGATCAAGCCCCCCGGCCCCTGAGGCTCTTTCTCCATTTCTGCTGCGAAGCAGGAGGGACTTTTCCAGCAGGCTCTCTCAGAGCCTCCTTCTGAGGTGGAGACAATTTTGAAGCATTTGGGCCGAGTGGTTTCTGGGAGGAATGCGTGAATCTGGTGTATCTCAAGGCTTGGGGGTGCAGTCTCGGGGGAGCCCCGTCCCCGCAGTCCCCCCGTGGCTCTGGGCACTGAACCCCACCAGGTATGTGGGCTCACCACCCCAGGTCCATGCTGCCTGGGCACCTTCTCACTGTTTTCCTGAGGGAGCCGTCTTGGCAGCTGGTTCTGGGCCTCCTGTGGCTGGGGCTCCTGTGGCTGGGGCTCCTGTGGCAGGGGCTCCCGTGGCTAGAGCTTCCTGGGTTGTGGCTCCCCGTGGCTGGGGCTCCTGTGGCAGGGGACACATGGCTGGGGCTAGGCCAGGGTGGCTTCAGCGGTGACATGGAAAGCAGGCGAGGTGGAGTTGAGCGCAGCGCCTGTCGCTGGGGCTCCGTGGCCTCTACGTGCTGCTGAGCCTCTCTGCGCCTTGCTTTCCTGGGCTCTACCGTGTGGGATCCCCCAGCAACCCTCAGAGGCTGCCGTAAAGACCGAGCCATAAGAGTGAATGATGCAGAGCCCCTGGAAGCAGGGGGAGTTGCCCCTGAGGAGGAGGCTAGGTGAGAACCCCACCGATCCCAGCATGCCGACCTGGGAGCCTTCTTCAGTGGAAAGTTCCCTCCTGAAGCCACGGTCTAGCCCAGCTCCTGCTCGGCTCAGCGAGACGGTGGTCGCCCCGGGTGGTCATGAAGATGGAAAGCTGGCGAGTGCGGGGAAGGTGCTGGAGCAGCCTGGGACGTGGCTGGGCTCCGTCAGCGCTGGCCGCAGGTGAGTGCCAGCCCACCTGCAAGCAGGAGCCAGCAGGCTCCACGCAGGCTCGGCTTCCTGTGGCCCCGTCCAGCGCGAGGCCTGCAGGCAGGAAGCCCCACCAGACGGGGCCAGCAGGGTCGCCTTCGGGGCCTCTGTCCAGGTGCAGCGTGCGCGTGTCAGGGCTAAAGGGACTGGTCTGCAGGTCCTCGAGGAGCGGGCAGACCGCTGCGCTGGAGCCAGAAGAGGAAGGGGCTGGCTCAGGAACCTACAAAACAGAACTCTGCAGAAGTGGTGCCTCGGGGCGAGCTTCCAGCATCCGCAGCGGGGTGTCGGGTGGAAGATTGCGAACCGCTTAATGGGGCAGGCCTCGCACACAGGGGCTGCATTCCAGCACGTCCCTTGGTTCTGGCGCAGCCTAGACCCTCTCAGGTGCTCAGGACGACCTGGGGACCCACAAGCCGGCCCGCGACCACCCACAGAGTCTGGCCGTTTACACAGACGCCTCGTTTGCTCCCTCGGGCCCAGGTTATTTGGCTCGGGGTCTGCTCGGTTCCGAAGCGAGCGCTCGCTGTGCCCTGCCCTGCTCACCTGCGGCCTCGTGGGCAGAGGGGAGCCGGCGGCTGGGCCCGTCCCATCCCAGGAGACACCCCGATTCCTCCTCGCCAGCTCCTCGCCCCACGGGGAGGGATCTGGACGCCGCCTGGAGGTGACCGGAGCATTCAGAGAGGTGTAAGTGGCGAGCTTGCGGCTTCGTAAGGGCCCTGGAAGAGCCAGGTAGCATGAGGCCTCCGCGGCAGCAACGCCCTCCACCCGGGCGGTTTGTGCACGTGCTGCGTCCACTGAGGATAAAGCCAGCCCCTCGTGCACGTGGCTTACGCCGGGGCTGTGGTGACAGAGTGGAAAGTGCCGTGGGAGCGCAGGGGCTCATGCAGGAGCCTTCCCCAGGAGGAAGCTGGGAGCTGTGGCTTGCAGGCAGAGCCCTGGAGCCAGGCCAGAGGCAGAGATGCGCCTCCCAGCTGGCAGCACGTGCCAAGGCACTGGGGCACGGGACAGTGAGGTGGGCTCTGGGAGCTCCACGGCCTCAGGAGGGCTGGGGTGCCCGCTGTGGGTGGGCAGCCCTGGGGAAGGGGGTCGGTGGGCAGTGGGCTGGACCCGGAGGCCGGGCCGAGGAGGGTGGTGGGAGATGCTGTGAGCAGGACAGTGCTGGGTCTGGGAAGGGCTGCCCCGCGTGGGGCCGGGCGTCTTGGAGAGGCCACCCCGAGGCAGGGGCCTGAGCCAGGGTGAGGACACAGAGCAGGCCGCTCCTCCTCGCCCGGGGGCCCTGCCCGGCCCCCGCCCCAGCGGGCCTGTCCACATCTCAGACCCGATTCTGTACCCGGGCTCTCACGCGGGGAGACGGATGAAGTGGCGTGTCATTTGATAAATCACGCTGCGGGGGCTCTGAGGCTGCCGAGGCTGAAAGGCCGGCTTCCCTCTCGGGCGGCCGTCAGGGCGGGCGGCCGGGGCATGTGCAGAGCGCGGTGGTCACGTCTCAGCTCCGATTCGGGCACTGCCCCCGCCCTGGCTCCCGCCCCCGCTGCTGAGGAGGCCGCTTTATCTGGCCAGGAATCGCTTTCTGTGCGGTAACACTGTTTTAGCGGGAGGCCGGGGGCGGGGGCCAGGCTCTGTCCAGCCTGGACTCTGCAGGAGCCCCCCAGAGCTCCTCTCCAGGCATCCCAGCAGCTCTGGGAGCTGAAGCCCACCTGGCCAGGAGGACCCCCCGCTTGGGTGCTGCCGTCAAAGACCCTGGGTGGCTGGCCGTGCGGCCGCCAGGCCAGGGAGCCAGTGGGCTGGCGCCAGGGGTGCTCTGGGCAATGAGCCGCGTCCTGGGGCAGCCGGGCGGGCTGGGAAAGCTGCTGGGGGGCGTGAAGGGCCTGCTGTTGTCCGCCTGTAGCATTGCGCCTGAACAGGCGCTGGGGGGCCTCCATGAAGTAGCTGCCGACGCAGCCTCTGGCTCTGTGGCTTCCCCCAGGTCCCCTCCGGCCGCTGCCTTCCGTCACCCGCCTGGTGAAATGCCACCCCTCCCCGCTGCCACCCGAGGCCTCCACTCGGACAGGATCTCTGTAGAAATCATGTTTTCTAGTTTAAAATACTGTGTCTTACTGAGAAGACGCAGAATGCTAAAAATATAAGATTCTTAGATCATAAAATGCAATTGACAGTCACAGGCAATTTTATGAAAAACTAAAATAATGTAATCATAGTAAAAATATGTTCTTCTGACATGGCATTAGGATAGACTAGAGAGGACAACGCGTAAAGCTTGTACGTAAGTCCCAAGAATGGCCATTTTATTTATTTTATTTTTTAATGTTCAGATAATCATACATATACTTTTTTTTTTTCTTTTCCGCTTGAAAAGATTTTTATTATGCTAAGTATATTTTACCACACACACAAAAAACACACACAAAAAACAAAACCTGCAGGAAAGTGCCACAGTTTTGACCTTTTGTAACAGTGTTGCGTCTTATGTGGGGTCAAGTTCTAAAGTCGGCTCAGCGACAGCCAAGTCAACCTTGAACACGCCCGGGGAGGGCCCAGGTAGGGCCCAGGTAGGGCTCAGGTAGGGCCCGGCCACACCTGCGGCAGAGGCTGTGCTCACCTCTGAGAGGGGCCCGCGGCCTCCCAGGAGAAGCCTGGCTCCCAGCGCCTCGTGCAGTTAGGTTCGACCCCGTGACCACCTTCTGGCAAGGGGCGTGAGCAGGGGCGCCAGGGCAGGGGGCCCCCTCCTTTCCGTGCCCCGTCCTGCGGGCAGGGGTGTGGCTGAGGTGAAAGTGGAGGGTGGCAGAGCGACGCCAGCCCAGGCCGGCTAATATTCTGAATATCACACGGGAGCACTCGACCTCCACCTTATTTAAGGCCCTGCTATTGGGGGTCCCTCACGGCAGCTGAAACCTACCCTAAGCGCTGCACGGTCTCTCTGCAAGGCCAGCTGACCCCTGGCTTGGAGCGGGCTGCTGCTCTTTGGTTGAGGACCAGGTGAGAAGCTGGCCTGCACCTCAGGGTCCCCCAAATGCCTCGCAGCTCACAGCTCACCCCTGCTGCAGCGAGACACTGAGGTTGTGGGGGCTGGGCAACCGAGCCCCAGAAAATGAACCCCTGGGGGAGGGGGCTCGGGGGTGTGCACCCAACCTATTCAGCCCCATGGCCCTGCACCTGGGGGGAAAGCAGATGGAGACCCACCATGCCTTGCTGGGGTCAGCACTTGGCAAGCTGCTTTCCTTCTTCCACAAAGCCAAGCGGGGAGGAGAGGACGGTCTTTGCCATTCTGTGGCCAGAGCAGAGGCCTGGGAGAGGAGGCAGCCTTCCTGGAGTATGAGCCTCAGTTTCCTCACGTGTCAATGGGAGAGAGTTCCTGCTTTGTGATGCAGCCGAGCCCTCTGTAAGCTGCAGGGTGACATGCAGACGTATGCGGTAGCAGGGGTGCTATCGCCTGGAATCTTTTGGGGGACCAGGGGAAAGGGAGGGCTCTGGACTGTTCCCAGGGAAGGCGGAAGCAGCTGCTGTCTGGAACATGTGCTTTTGACCTGAGCCCAAGGCTGGGGCCCTGTGGCCCCAGCGGATTGTTTTCATGAAAGCTGCAGTTCAGGGGACACGTGGTTTATTGCGGAGGCTGGAGGGGACCTCAGCCCTGGCTCCTGGCGATGCTCTGATTAGATGGCAGCGCCCTTCTGTTGAGCTGCTGGGCCAGAAGGCCCCTGGCTGCGGCTCATGCGGCAGCACTCCTGCCTCCTGGGGCGCGGGGGAGAGCCTGCGGGGGGCACTGCTCTCCCACTGAGGCTGGGGTAACGACAGCCAGCACTTGGGTGGCGCTCACCGTGGCAGGCACTGTTTTGAGCCCTTTACGTGTCCTGACACATTTAACCCTCACAGCACAATCCATCGGTACCACTGCTGTTCCGAGTCAAAGTGGGGGACAGTGGCGTGCAGCGGGGCCTGGAGCTTGCTTAGGACCCTGCTGCTGGTAAACCGCAGAGCGGGCTCCAGCCCCAGGAGGCTGGTCCCAGCAGGTGCAGGCCACCAGGGAAAAGTGCCTCGGAGACGTGCAGGGGAGCGTGACGGAGAGGAAGGAGCGTGGCCCAGGGAGCTCTGGGCTGGGTGACCCCCCCACCATGGCTTTCAGACCTGAAAGCAGATGGGGTTGGCTTAGATCACATACATATACTTTTAAATTTTGTTTTAATGTACGTGGCTATGTTATATTTTCACTTTTTATTAAAACATTTTAAAAAATAACTTTTGAATAAAACTATTTCAGGTCTACTAACATAATGAAACCAATTTATTGGTCAATAAATGCACATATAATTTAAGCTTTACAAATATATGTAATGTAATATAGAGCTAATTTACAGTATATAGTCTATATTTTATTAAATGTGGTATATAAGATATATAATATATGAAATACATACATTCACCCATCCATATGTATATAATTTAAATTAGAATCGCTTCTCGAAGGCCTCCTGTTCTGGAGTAAGTTACGCGGATGCCACACCTAAGGGCATGGAGACCCCAGGAGGGTCACCTGCTCCCCTGAGTCCACTCAGTTCGGAAGCCGTGGAGCAAGGGCTTGCGGATTCTTCTCCTTGTATTGTCGCATCGTTTAAAGCTTGTCATTAATAAAACCTCGAGGCTACAACTAAAGACCCTCCACACATGCCTACCCTCCTCAGTTTTCATTTTTCCCTATTTCTTTGCTGTGTTTTAATTGAATGTTGAGAAAATTCAGAATTCTATCTCTGACATACCTGTAGGCCACCAAGAGTAGCAGTTCCTTGGACACCCCGGTGCCCGCCGTCGCGGGATTAAGGACTCAGCACCTGTGCAGCCCTTGGTCCCCCGCCCCGCTTCACAGTCACCACCGCCGCGGATTCGGAGCTTTCCCTTCCCGTTCGGGTTTGCAGGGTCTGAGCTGTGTATGTTTGGAGGACGTGCCTGCAAACGGCTCTCGTCGCCATGTCACGCTCCTGGGATGCGGCCGGGCTGCTGCCCCTGCTTGCTCTTCCTCGGCGCCGTGGCATGCCGCTGCACGGGATTCCAGGGGCCAGTCTCCCTCGGGGGACACCGGCTCGAGCCGGGGCTTGCTTCGTTTCCGCCGGAGGCAGCGCGTCCACGGCCGTTCCTCCAGCACCTGCACGGTGGCCGTGTGCCCGCCCGGGTCCTGGCCTGCTGGAGGGCGGGAGCCCCGTCTTCCAGGTGGGCGCCGAGGCGGCCCTGGTGGCGCACAGGCATTGTCGCGCTGCTCCTGCAGTCCCGCTCGGCTTCTCGTCCAGCCGGCGTGAGGTGGAAGTTGCCTTCACTGGCGGCTGTCCACAAAAGCACGGCTCTCCCCGTGGCCCTGGGGGTTAGGGAGCCCCTGCCCAGCACCCCGCCCGCTGCACCTGCCAGCGCCGCGCCATCTCCTCTCTCCCTCAACCTCCGCCGGTGCAGTTTGCCCTTTCAGAGACCCCATCCCGAGTGCCGGCCTCCTCCTCCCTCAAGCTGGATTGGGGTCACCTCCTCCTGGCGGCCACCCCTCAGGGCAGGGCCACGTCTTGACTGGCTGAGGCCTGTGTCCCTCCCCGCCTGGACAGAGCTCCCTGGCGGCCCGAGGTGGCTCCCGGCAGGTGTATGGGGACTGGTTTCTTGCATTTCAGCTCAACTTTGCATTTTTGCCCAGGGCTGATGGGTGCTACTGGCTCTCGGCTCATCACGTGGGCTCCTCAGGGCGGCCAGCAGGAAGGGACCTGCAGCCTCAGGGGGCCAGCAGCCGGCCTGCAGTCCTGCTCAGCTGCGTAGCTCCCCGCCGCTCTCAGCGAGCCTCCGGGGTCCGTGCCCAGCTCCCCTCTAGGCTCCCTCCATGATTCCCGACACCCTCCTCTGGCTCCCAGCATGGGCCTTCCCTGCTGGGTTCCTGAAAGGACAGGAACTGAGCCCACCTCCTCATGCCTATTACCTGAGACCCCCAGGCACCCGAAACACAGGGGTGCTCAAGCAGCCAGTGCTGGGAGCTGTGCAGACGGCTGCCTTTCCCGGCCTAGGCAGGCTCCCTCCCCTTTGTGCCCCCTGGGGAGGCTGGCGGAGTTTCGCTGAAGCCTCGCCCACCCACGGCCCTCCAAAGTGCAGCCCCCACCTCCAGCGGAGGCAAAGCAGAGTGAAACCTTGGGGATCTGGAGAAGAGACCCTCTGTCACGCCCCCTTCCGTGCCAGCTCACATTGTTTGAAGACCTCAAGTGGTCTCAGCCCTTAGTTCCATTTGGGGCACATCCTGGCGGGATGCACATGCAGGCAGCCGGTGCAGGCTGGTGACAAAAGGAACGTCCTGTGGCCTTGGACACGGCGAGCCTCCCCAGGGCCGGCAAGGGGCCTCCAGGAGCAGGAGCAGGGAGGCTGGCAGGGGATTTGGGGTGCACATGGCCTTGGAGTCCCTGCAAAGCTCCCCAGGCTCCCACCAACCTGAGGCAGGGACGGGGCCCTGGGGAGGGCTGGGGAGTAGAGAAAGCCACCCAGGCCCCAGCTCAGGAACACACGCTGAACTTCCAGGCCAGGAAGGGAGCAAGCTGGGGGGCCAGGGGGTCTCGGTGGCAGTGTGGCCTCGGTAGTAGTGTGGCCATGGCTCCAGGCCTGCTGAGCATCCGAATCACCCGGAGCACTTTCAAGGGATGCCACCTTCCCAGCCCTCACCTGGGCTCTGACCCTGAGGGACTGGGCGGCCCCTGGGGTCTCGGCCTGCTCCTCCTCCCTGCATTCCAGACAGTGGAATCTGCCACACGTGCCTCCAGCGTCCTCTCCCTGTCCAGCTTTCCTTGACCCCCAGGAAGCTGATTATCTGTCTTCTGGGCCCCTGTCACCCCTTATTCATGCCCCCCCGGAGCAAATGTGGGAGAGGCACGTGTGCATGCATGTGCGTGTCTCTCCCTGGGCTGTGAGCTCCTCAACGACATGGGCCATGGCCGATGGCCCCCCGTGCCCCGAGGCTTCCTGACCTCCAGTGCGTGGCCAGCGCCGGCCTGAACCCCCGTGCCAGCTCTAAACGCCGCCAGCCTTGCCCTTGCCGCACCTGCACTTCCGGCGTCCGCACCTGACGCCTCGGTGACACCACGAGGCAGCAGGTCCGGCCCTCCCGTCTCCATAAAGCGCCAGGTCCAGTGTGGAGGGCACACAGGCTTGGGGTTCCTGGGGAGGGTCGCGCTGCAGGGCAACAGCCCTCTGCATCCCACCCGTAGGTGTGACCTGGAAATCCCCCCGCGGCTCGGCCATGGCCCTTCCACTCGCTCTCGGGCACTCAGGGCCCCGGCTGCTGCCCAGGAATTTCTTCCAAACAAACAGAAAGAAATTCTGGAGACTTGATCTGCTCCACAGCCCAGCTCCGGGTCTGGCACAAAGGAGATAGTGGGGGCATTTATTGGGGTCACCCCAGGAATGGAAGCAGAGTCCCCCGGGAAGTTCCTGCTCAGTGAAAAGAGCCACCTCTGGGCAGAGCGAGTCCAAGGCGGCAGGGCCGCGCCTTTGATGTCAGAAGCTCACAACCCCAGGACAAGCCCAGAAGAGCTGGAGGGGGTGGGCAGAGGCTGACAGCACCGGTGCCCTGGAGCTTCCTAGTGCCCACGCCTGACCCACGAGGGTCACTCATGGCCAGTTGTTTCTTCCAGCACAGAGCAGGGGTTTCAAGCTGAAGACGGCGACCAGCTCTGGGATCTCACAACCAGTTCAGAGGGACACGACCAGACTTGTGACTTTTTTTTTTTTTTAAGATTTATTTATTTATTTCTCCCCCTCCCCCCATCGATGTTCGTGCTGGCTGTCTGCTCTCTGTCCATCCATTGTGTGCTCATCTTTTTAGGAGGCACCGGGAACCGAACCCGGGACCTCTCATGTGGGAGGGAGGCGCCCAATGGCTTGAGCCACCTCTGCTTCCTGCTTGTTGTGTCTCTCATTGTGTTTCCTTGTTGTGTCTCTTCATTGCATCATCTTGCTGCATCAGCTCACTGTGCCAGCCTGTCATGTCAGTTCACTGTCTTGCTTGTCTTCTTTAGGAGGCACCGGGAACTGAACCCAGGACCTCCCATGTGGTAGGCAGGCGCCCAACTGCTTGAGCCACATCCGCTTCCCAGTTTCTTTTTAAGGAAACACAATAGAAAGTATCATGGTGACTCTCTATTAGTGTATATATATATATATATATATATATATATTTTTTTTTTTTTTTTTCTTCGATGCTTCTTTTATTTCTGAAAAAAGGAGTACTGGTTAACATAATATCATCAATCGGGTTATAGCAACAGGTTTTTTCCATGCAGCCGGAGTCTTCACCGCCAGGCCAGGGCAGAATGCTGGGCTCTGCACACAGCCTTGGGGAAGCACTGCAGAATCCGCCTTTGCCCGTCTCCCAAGAAGGTGAACGCAGGCTGGATTGATTGACCCAGCTATGATTCGGTGTCCAGTGTTGGGTGGATTCTTGACAGCGTCAGGGTGGAGATTCCTCACCAATCAGTCAGTCTCAGCGATCCCAGACCTGGGTGTTTCGGCACTAAATGTTAGAGAAAAATGGTGCTCACTGGGACGCAGAGACTGACGGTTGCAGGCAGGAAGTTTATTGGGAAGCTCTCCCAACGGAGGGGGCCTGAAGAATAGACTTCAGCTCCCCCGCCAACATGGCAGGGGTCTGAAGAGAGACTTCAGCCCCTAGTATATATATTTTATTGGGATTTTTGTTCCAATTTTGTGCATGCATGTGTGTGTGTGTACAGGGTTTCATTTCAAAGACTGCTGAGTTAGTTTCCTGTGGCTGCTGCATTGTAACAAATTACCCCAAATGCAGTGGCTTAAAACAACCTGCCTTTATTAATGTCTTGGACGTCAGAAGTCTGAAACGGGCCTCCCTGGGCTGAAATCAAGGGGTGGGGAAGGCTGCATTCCTTAGGAGGTTTCTGGGGCAGAATCCACTTTCTTGCCCTTTCCAGCTTCTCAAGGCCGCTCACAGTTCTTGGCTCGTGGCCCCTCTTTCCACCTCCAAAGTCAGGAACGGCACAGCCCTCCGACCCTCCTGTCACCACATCTCCCTCAGCGCAGCCGGGAAGAGCTGCCCCTCCATATGACGGGATTAGGCCCCCCTGAATTAGGCAGAATCAGCTCCACATCTGAAGTCCTGAACCTTGGCCTCCTGCAAGGCCCCTTTTGCCACATAAGGTAATGTGTTCACCGGTTTCAGGGACTGGGGCGTGGATGTCTCTGGGCCTTTTTCAGCCTGTCAGAGTCATGGCCAAAAGGACTTGGAATCCACCAGGCTGGATGCCCCAGAAGGTCCTTCCTCCCTGGAGCAGGTCTAGGCCTTGCACCTGCTCTCCACCCCACCCATCGTTCAGCACACCTGAAACCCACTGGGTTCAGCAGTTAACCCCTTCAGCCCAGGACTCTCCGAGGTCCAGGGGGCCTCCGAGGCCCTTTGTTTACAAATGAAGAAACTCGGGCCAGACCTGGGAGAAACTCACCCAGGGCCCCGCGGCAGGTAAGGCCGTTTGGACTGGAATCCAGCTGCCCCGACTCCCAGTGGGAAGGCGGGAGCATGTGGATCTGCGTTCAGCCACTGATTGACTGCATGGCCTGGGCCAGGTTGCTTACCTCCCAAGAGGCTCAGTGACCCCACCTCTAAATGGGAATGTAGTGCCGAGATTCCTTGAGCTAATGCGTAGGAAGAGGCTGGCCAGAGAAGGTGCTCTAACAAGGAAACTTCCTTGTGAATTTGAATGACTGGCTCCAATTTCTCACCCTTCCCTGCACCCACACCTTTGCCATGGTCTTGACTTTGGACTTGGCCAGTGGCATGCGGATGCAGTGACACTGTGCCACTTCTGAGCTGGGTCCTTAAGAGGTCCTGTGTGTTTCTGCACTCCCCAGCCGGCCTCCCAGTCTCAGGAGAGAGGGCCAGAGCTGCCTGACCACCCCAGCTCCTGCCACTCAATGCAGACCCCCAGTCGAGCCCACCCTAGGCCAGCCAACCCCAGCTGACCTGAAGACAGAAGCGCCAACCCAGCAAAGGTCAGCAGAGCCCCCCAGCCCACCCGCAGATGTGCACCCTGCTGAGCTTCGGGGTTGTTTGTTACCTAACAGTAGCTAACCGCTACATTCCCCTTTCCTGTTTGTTTCATTTCTTTTAAACTGAGAAGATATTACATTGTTATAATATCTTTAGGTTCATTAGTGTCACAAGCTCCTTGCAGTCACTGATGAGAGCACATGGCCCTTCATCCTGGGTCGCTTTGTGGTGAGACGAGGAGACTTTGGGGGCCCTCATCTCCGAGCCCCTAGCACGTAGTGGGGTTCATTAAGTGTCTAAGTCAGTGAGCCTTGGGCCCTCAGTGAAATGAGTAACTCATTTTCACTTCTTATTTAATTATTGATTGATTCTGCCTTGATGGCAAAAAGGTCTCTGTGAAATGCAATTACTTCCTTGTACCCAGCATTTTGATTGTCTAATGATTGTCTCCGACATGAGCCAAGCATCTTTCTGCTTTTAATTAAACTAATCTGTTGGAGAGGGAGCCCGTCTGCTTCCCGGCTGGCCGGCTGCAGCCACACCTGGAGGAGGGCGGCTGCAGGGTCTGAGGCCCTGCTGGCGTCCGGGACCCGCAAGTGAGACTCCAAGGAGACGAGTCAGTCTCGCAGCCCTGCCTCCGTCCCTTAGGAAGTAAAGCCCTCTGTTGCCCCTGCTCCCAGAACCCAGAAGTCAGGGACCCAGAAGTGGGGTGCGTTATGTGGCATGTGGGGCCTGGGGCAGACGGAGGCAAGAGGTCTGGCTGGAGAGCACATGCACCGTGGCCATTTAACAAGCTTCGTCACTGGATTTCTTCATCGGTAACATGGGGACAGTCACATGCGCATGTTAATGTGTGGACCTCAGGGCCAGGTAGGCTCACAGTTCAGTTTTTTGTTCGTTTTATTTTTTCAGTTTGGAAAGGTAACCCAGAGCACATTGCCTATGCCTAACTTTGTCAGTGGGGTCCAGGGCAAATACTCCCAAATCAAATTCAATGCTTTAGAAGCAAAAACACTGACTCTTCAAACGAAGGCAGTAAACAAAGGTTATAAATAGTCTGGTGAGAGTTCAGGTCAGACTTTGCTGCCAATCAAGTTCTATAAAAGGTTTGATTTTAGAGGGGTGGGAGATGCACAGCTGCTTCAGCCGGGCAGTGCAGGTCTTACGCGAGAGCCGCTCTGGGCCAGGGGCCTGGAAACCAGGGCTTCTCTCCCATCCGTTCCCTCCGCGTGGGCTTGTGTAACCGGATTTTGTCTAGGTCCTCGGCTAACCTGCAGGAAATGAATCTCAAGAGCACGCCACGTTGATTAGGCCAGTGATTTATGAAGGTAGGGAGGGAAGAGAAATGGGAGAAAATAACAGATCATGGGTCCCAGACAGAGAGGAAGGGGCTGAAGAGTGATAAAGAGGGCTGTTTTATAGGCTGCAGCTTCCCTTTATAGATGATACTTGCATGTTGATCCACGCGGGGGTGAAGAAGACCAGAACAGGGGTCCAAAGGGGTGGGGGAAGAGGGAGAGAGGGAGAGAGGGAGAGAGAGGGAGAGAGAGGGAGAGAGGGAGAGGGAGAGAGGTTCGGCCTTTGCACCTGCTTTTTAAAGCACTAATTATTCCACCCCTTTGCTAATGACATGGGAGGAGTCCCAGCTGTTTGCTGTTTTGATTGGTTACCCCACCCATCAATCCCCCAGGAGGGCCCAATGATAAGGCCCCTGGAGAATATCTGGGGCTTCTCCTGGCTTCCAGAGGAAATCTTGTTTCCAATGGCAGAATATTGTGAGGGTCTTCTGGCAGCCATCTTGGGGGTATTGATGTCCAGGTGGACTTCTTGCCTGGTTCCAGATCCATCTATTCCCTATCTTACTAGCCTGCTTCCCTCGGATGGGCCACCTGCCAAGCACCAGGCCCTGTGCTGGCCCTGGGAGGCGGATACAGACCTCGATCCTGAGCTTATGGATTCGGGAGGGGGTAAAAGACCACAGACACAAGTAACTACCCCACCAGGAGGAAGTGCTTTGCTTAAAGGCGTAAACCAGCCTTTTGCCTGAGACAAAACCAAATGGTTGATGGATGTTTGTAGAGTGCCTTCTCCCCAGTAATCGGAAGGACCCAAGTTAAAGCACAACGGACTATTACGTTTTAGCTGTCAGGTCTGCATACGCTTTAGATATTGCTAACATCCAGGGTTGATAAAGAGTTGGGAAACAACTTGCCTGATACTTTTGTTACGAATGGAGATGAATAAAATAGACACTATTTCTTTTAGATGGATACAATTTTAGTTTCTGTCAAACTTTGAGTTTATTCTTTGACTCTGCACTCACCCCTCCAGAACTTTTTCCACAGAACTAGTAACTGCGTCTGCAAAGATACATGTAACAAGACAGTCACTGCAGTGTTGTCTGAAATCCCAAAGTATTGGAGGTGGCCGCAAAATGCTTCCCAACAGGAGAGTGAGTGCATGCGCCCAGCTGCATTCATTTTGTGGAATACAATGCAGATGCCAAAAAGAACGAGGCAGATTTACACTAGAATGGAACATCAGCCTCGGGGTCCTGGCCGAGCAGGGGAGTCAAACTCCTCCACCTCAGAGCGCCCTATGAATTGCAGATGAAGACTGTGACTGATGCGCCCAGGAAACACTGCATGTAGACTCTGGCCTGAGTGCAAGCTCACTGCCATATTGGATCGTTGTGTCATCAGGAAACTGGAGAAGCAGAGAGGGCCAGTGCACAGCTGGGAGACCTGGCTTCTGGTCAGGGCTCTGCCACCAACTCGCTAGGTGACCTTGGCAGGCCACTCTGCCTCCCTGAGGCCTGGCTTCTACATCCATCAGTCAGCTCGGGCTGAGTTCTGGTGCCGTAACAAACATCCCTCAAGGATGCACCCGTCATGGGTGGCTTTGGTTCTCCATTCTGGGATGTTGCTGGTGTCAAGGGAGAGGGAAAAGACACGGGGGAATCGTGCAGTGGTTCTTCACGCTCCTGTAGGAAGCAGCATGTGCCGCTTCCATGCATATTTCACGGGCCAAAGTGAGTCACGTGGCCGAGCCCCGGTTAAGGGGGCAGCAGGTTCGGCCTCCCGTGGGGGCGTGGGGGAAAGGGCAGTGCGTGCTGGCGCCGAGCCTCTGTAAAGTGAGTGATGGTCCTTTCTTGCGCCATTGCTGGAGCATTACGTTTTGTGCACAGGGTGCCTTTGAGCGTTCCCGGCACGCTCAGGCGTGCCCGGCAGTTTGTTCTCCCCCCACCCCCGCCTTCCCTCCCCAGGCTTCACCCGCCAGCTCTGAACCACGAAGACTCAGAGCAGTGGCTCTTAAGTCCTCCGGAGCTTTAAGGGTCAGTATTGATTTTTGTCAGCTCCTCAAATTTCAAATTAATGAGAACATCCTGGAGCAGATACACATGCCTCTGAAGGTATTTCCGGTCTTGGTTTAGGGCAGGATGTGAAAATCTCCAGTCGGTGCTTAACTTGATTCCGCTTATTTGACCTTAGGGCTCCAGAGGGTCTCTGAGGGGGCAGGGGCTTGGCGCTGTGACTGAGGCCTGCAGGAAGGCAGTCTGGTCACCTCGGGGGTGAGAGGACACGTCTCCTGGAGGGGGCTCAAGGCCAGCCTTCTACCGTAGCTGGGGGGATGGCTGCTTCTCTGCTCCTTCACCGTTGGGTCCCCCGGCTCCCCTGTCAGGCTCCAGGAGGGTGGGGAGGGTGCTGTATGGACTGAAGGGCTGGCAGCTGGGCGGGCTGCAAAAATCCTGGGGACAGGGAGTGTCCGGAAGGAAATGGGGACCTGGCCCAAGGAAGGGGGTGGAGTTGAGGGCGGCAGGCAGACTGACGAGGGCCCCCGTCACCCATGTCCTGACCCCGTTGCTTTACATGGCAAAGGGGACTTTGCAGGCGGGACCACGCCCAGGACCCTGCGGTGGGGGGGTTGGTTTGGGTCACCCCGGTGGGCCGATGTAACCAGTGGGGTTGTCAGAAGAGGAGGCAGGAGGGTCAGAGGCGGAGAGCCCGTGTCCTTGGAAACTGACCAGCGTGGCTGCGGCCCCGAGCCCCGTCTGTGGCGGCCGTCGAAGCTGGAGGAGGAAGGGACGTGGATTCCCCCCAGAGCCTCTGCAAGGAAAAAGGCGCCTCCTTTTTTGGCTGCCGGCCTCCAGAGCCGGCTGTGTCCGAGTAGCCCTAGGACGTGAATCCAGGCAGGGCCCGGCACGGCCACTGCAGGCAGGCTGGGTGAGGGCGCGGCCCGGCCCCCAGGCCTTGGCCAGGAGAAGGCAAGTGTCCCCACCCGGCTGCCTCGGCCTCTCTGACGGGGGGCTCTCGATCGCACCCACCGCTCGGGGCTGCTGGAGAGCTGCAGGGAGAGTGACCGCTACAGGAAAATGGCCGAGGGCTGGGGCGTTAGCGGGGCACGTGTCCCCGGCTGGCTGTCCTGGAGGCTGGCTGGGACCCCTGGATGGAGCTGGCGGAAAGGCGCCTGCCCTGTTCGAGCACCTTCTGCCACAGCACCTCCCCACCGGGGCTGCACCGTCCTCTCCTGCTCGCCCTGCCCCTCAGGAGGCGGCAGGCGGGAGGACCTGCCGTGCTCGCTCTCGCTCTCTGACCGCGGCCCACGGCCCGCGTGAGACCCCACCCCGGCGCTCTCCCACCTCGGTAGGGTGAGGCCCAGGCTCCACGTCCCTGGGGTCCTGCCCCTGCTGCTGCCTCTCCAGCCTCACCCTAAACCTAAAGGCTGGTCCCGTCCCCGGCGTGCTGTGCTCTTGGGCCTGGGTCTCTGTCAGGACCCCTCCTTCCTAGACCGCCCCTCATCTGTGGTCATGTGCAGACACTGTGGTTGTCTTCAAGGAACTGTCGGCTCCTCAGGGAAGGGCTCTGCCTTCTCAGCTCGCCATTGCGTCTCCCGCCCCCGGGGCGATGCTGGGCACTAAATAGATGCTCACTAAGTCTCTGTTGAGTGAATGAATGGGCATTTTCCCGAGCTCCCTTTTCCCACAGTTTTTGATGATAAATCCCATCCGTTTCTCAGAACCAGGCATCGCCTTCTCCAGGAAGCCCTCCTTGACTGCCCCGGAGCTTGGTGAGGTGCTCCAGGAGCTCCCACACCCCTCTACGGGGTGTCCGTCGTGTCTGCCTTGTCTGCCGAGCCCAGGGCCAGGCACAGAGGAGGAGCTCGGGGCGTGCTTACTGGCTGAAGTCCTTGTCCACTTGACACGTAGGTGCCGAGTCCCTGCTTCGGGCCAGGGGCTTTTCTGTGCACCGCGACCGTGACGCCCGCCCTCGCGGAGTCTCCTCTAGCAGGCACCTGAACAGCTGAACAGACACAGCTGGGCGTCCCCGGCCGTCCCTGCGGCGGCCGTGCCTGTCGCTGTCCAAACACCGATACGCAGTCTGTCTTGTCACTGTGTCTGGTGTGAGCAGCTGCATTCTGATATATTTCCTCCAGCTAAAGATTTAGGATAAAATTCATCTGCCAGCTCCAGGTCTGAGCGGCTGTCAAGGCTTCCATGATGCCATTGGACAGACGCTGGCGAGTGGAAGTCACTCCGTCTGCCAGGAGCGGGCCTGGTGCTCCCTGCAAGCCCTGCCCGTTGCGAAGACCCCACGCTCGGTCCACCCCACGGCCCCCCGCGACCAGGCAGGCGCTCGCCTCTTCCCACCTGAGTCACCGCGGAAATGGACTAAACACCATGTCCAGCCCCACCTCCAGTCCAGCAACACCTGCCACGACCCGTGGGAAGCCGTGCGTTTCCGTACCGCGTCCATTGTCTCTCCTCTATCTGTTTCTTTCTGCCTTTGAGTTTAGCACAGTTGTGAGTTGGATTTAGAGATCCCGCCTAGGAGTGGAAGATCAAGCTAATTTCAACACCCTATTTCTAGGATCATTAGAAACCGAACCTTTAGCTCCCTGTGAGGTGGCGAGAAGGGGTCTGACCATAGGATGGATGCTGTGGAGGGCAGTCGAGACCCAGCTTTCCATGAAATGAGAGGAATCGGGTCTGGTCGTGGGCTTGGGGGTGAGGCTACGGAATCCGCTCTCCTGAGCTGAACCCTGGGCCGAAGGGCCAGCTCTACCCTGGCCTCAGTTTCCCCATCTGAACCCGGTGGAGGTGGATGAGGTGACTTCAGAGGTGGCCCTGGGTTACGACTTTGCAGTGGAAGGTGGTGGGACCGTGCTGAGTTTAGGCCAGAGGTCTGGGACCAAGTTGCCTCCCCGAGGGCTGTAGGGCCCTGGCGGTGGCTGCCGGCATCCTGAGCAGTCTCTGCCTCTGCCACGGCTGTCTGTCTGCACCCGTTGTCCATCTGTCCAAATCTCCTCTCCTCACGAGGCCTTAGGGCCCACCCTGATTCAGCTCTCATCCTACCCGCAGCATCCTCAAAGTCCCGCCTGCAGACGAGTCCACCGTCACAGGGCTGCGGCTGGGGCTGGGGCGTGCCTTTTGGGGGACACGGTTCAGCCTGGAACGGGGCCCTGGCGGAGCAGGAGGCGCGGCCTTCCCGCTCCTCGCTGCCCGCCTAGGAGCTCACCTGGGAGGCTCCATCGGCCTCCAGCCTCCACTGCCCTCTGTCCCTGCGTCCTCACCTGCACCCCAGGACTTCACCAAGGGCCACCTCCCCGGGCTGGGGACTGTGAAGCCAGGGGACCCACGCTCCTGTGCCCAGACGGGTGGTGGGGGGTGGGAGCGAGAGGCCAGGGGGCGGCCTGGGGGCCACCTGCACCGAGCCGTGGGCGGCGTCTGCGTGGGCCAAGCCAGCGGCCCCGGGCCCTGCAAAAGCTGTCCCTGAGCTTCGCACGGGCGCACGGCGAGTCCCTGGCGCTGCGGCCTGGAGGCGTTTGAAAAGTCCCCCCGGGAGCTCTGTTACGAAGGGCCCTGGTGGCAGGACACGCGCCGGGGACACGGGCACAGTGACCGGAGCGGGGCGCGGAGGCCGCTGTCTGCTCTGGGCGTAGATCAAGGGCCTGTGGGGCCCTTCGGGGGTGGGGGCGGCAGGGATGCCTGCCGGGGCTGGAGCCAGCGCTGGGGGCAGCCGACGGCTGACTGTTCTCTGTCCTGAAGGACCCAAGGTGCTCCGAGCAGACATCGCCCGGGTCAGAGACGGAACCTCCCTGAGGGGCTGCAAGCCTTGGGATTGCGCGGCAGCCACGGCATGTTGACGCCGGAAAATGAGCTCATGCAGCGTCATAAAATGCTTTGCAGGGGGTTTGCAAGGGCCCCCGACCACACGCGGCCCGATCCCATCCCACCCACTCACGCCCTCCCTACGCCCTGGCCCTGGCCTCTTGCAGCCGAGGCCTGGGAAGGGGCCCTGGCTTCCCGCAGGAGCAGGTGCCCCGACCCCACCCGGCTCTCTCTCCCTCCCCTGTGCCTCTGCACTTGGCCGGTCGCCTGCGTGTCTGTTCTCCAGCCTCCTGGGCCTGCGTTGTCCTTCTGTGCCAGTGCGTCCATCTCGTCTCGTGGCCCGCTGCTGGGGCATCGGCCATCTAGAGCCGACTGAGATGTGCCTCTCCACCCAGCTCCCAGTGCCAGGGACGGAGACACGGAAGCCCCCTGCCGGGGACGCGTGATCCTTAAGCACACCTCCTGTTATCGTGTGGTGTGACGTGGGCACGGCGGAGGGGCATGGCATGGGGTGGGCACCTGGGGGTCAGGGCCGTCTGCGAGGAGGGGCGTGTGCCCTGGGGCTGGGGTCAGGTGCCAGATTCACGTCCCCTCCATGCAGGCTCTGTCTGTGTCTCCCGAATCGGGGTCGGACGCCCTCCTGCATTCTTGGACGGTGAGTGCAGCCTGCCCTCGTCACGGCGAGCCCCTCCCTGCTCTAGAGCTACCTGCGCTTTCATAGGTGATCAGGGCGGGTTGCAGCACCCTTGCGGGTCTCGAGAGTCCTCTAAGACAAAGCTGTCTTCGCCTGTGGTCTCTTTTTCCTCCCCATGGAAACACGTGCCTGGGGGATTCTCTCTCCCCGTCTGGACCCCCACCCCTTTCCCAAGAAAGCAGCCCGGGAGGTGCTGTTGTAGATGACCTGGCCAGCTGCTCTGGGGGCTCAGCCCCTCGCCCCCTCTGGGACGAGGAGCCTTTCCTTGGGGCCCGCTGTGCTCAGACCCCAGCCCCATCTCCAGCCCGGTCCTGGCCAGTTAGAGTCCGTCGTCACTGGTTCTGAGAGAGGGCACAGGACTCTGCCAGGCCAATCAGAGTCTGCCTGGGAACTTCCCTGGGTTAGTTAGGAAAGAAGCACTTAAAAAACAATTTAGTGTCAGTCGCCATTTATTGAGCGCCTGCTGTGTGCCAGGTGCTTGGACTGGGTGCCTACTGAAGTTGTCTCTAACCCTCACATACTTGGTTCTGTCTTTGTTATTCTGAGGCTGAGGGAGGTTGTGACTCCCCAGGTCTTCCGGACAATGCTTTGCAGAGCTGGGACGTTTTGCCTGCGCCCATCCTGCATTCAGCTTTCCTTAGAAATGAAGGCCGCACACCGTGTGACGGTCTGTCAAGGCCCAGAGAGAAAGGGCTTCCAGGACCACATCTGGAATTCCAAAACCGCCTCGCGGCCATTTCTAGGTGTCGGTCCTAGGAAAGCGACGCTGAAGCCCATGCGGGTTAGGAAGGGCGCTGTGTCTTCATCACAGGGTGCTTCGTGGTAGCGAGAAATTAGAGCCGGCCTAATCGGCCTGTAATGAGGAGATGATTAAGTAGATTATGCAGCCAAAGATGCTCGCAGAGAGTTTGTAATAACAGGGGGAAGTGCCTTGCATATTAAGTGAGAAAAACAAGGTAGAAAGTTGCGTATGTAGCCGGATCTCAACCCTATAAAATTAGAGCTTGAAAGACGCTTCCGTTTAAAGCTTGACCTGCGCTGCATTTCCACGGTGGCTTTCTCTAGGTTGTGAGATAGTGTATTGGTTTTTATTCCTGATTTCCAAATTTTCCAGAATGAACAGGTATTGTGTTTAGAATCAGTATAAAAGGAAACATGTTATTAAAAATTCTGGTAAGGAAAATGTCAACAGGGTTTTCATTCTCGGCAAAGCTGATATGTTCAACCCCTCAGGCCAGAGTCAGACAGAAAAAAACACGACACTTCCAGGGGAGACAGGCTTTTGGTTTACTAAGTGCTTCCTCAGACACGGCCTCGCCTGGGATTCACACCCTGGCTGGGTGGCAAACAGGACAAGGGTTTTTTTCCACCCTTATTTTTATTTTATTTGTTACTGTCATATATATCATACATAAAAAAGAATGCTGACATATAAATAGAGTTTAACGAGAAGTAATGAAATGCACACCTGTGCGTCCACCCCTTAGGATGAGGAATAGAACATTCCAGCACTCTAGAACTCTCTGTGTGCCCTTTCCCATTTTTACCTCCCTCCGTCCTTCCCTGCCCCCACCCAGGCCGACCCCTCACATTTGTGGGCATTACAGCGAGATGGCTTTCACGCCACGTGCCTAAGCATCTAAACATTCTAAACCGAACCAGCGAACTGTTAATAAAGACTGTTCTAGCCTCCTGCCTTGACAAATGTACCTTCACAGCAACAAAACTGCCAAAGATGCATGAAATCACAGGTTATCTTTTGATAACCGAATGCTGGCAAAACAGCAAAGAGAAGTGAAGTGAGTTCCTGTTGCCTATGCCCGGGTGTCCTGCTGATGCGCCAGTGATGCAGACACGCATAATTTATAATCAGTGTACGTTTGCTCTATAGCGTTTATTTTCTCACCTTCATTTCAGCAACATCACTACCTATAAGGTTGTGATTGAGATTTTCACGTAATTTGCATTTTATTGACAGTGATGACAAATTAGGCATCCTTCTTTGAGTCATTGTAGTTCTACAGCAGGTTTTTGAAATTAATTTCAGTTAGGAGGAACTTTTAATTGCCGAGGCATTGCCAATAAATGCAGTTGTGAATAAAATTCTTAAAGAGATATGTAGATCTGGAAATTGACCATGAATTTTACATATAATGGTTAATCATTGAAATGGGGTAGTGAATGGGATATTATCATTGGCACAGAAAAATTACAGATCTTTTCATTTCATCATGTCAAATCTCTATCACTTATGCCACAATTTCCCTTATCTTTCTATATCTAGATTGCCGCAATAGAAAAGAATTGGTATTACAATTCACTCATGCTACATTTAATTCTGCGTAAATATGATTTTAAAAGAATTAAGAATTGGGAAGCAGATAAAGCTCAAGTGATTGAGTGACTGCTTCCCATATATGAGGTCCTGGGTTCAATCCCTGGTACTTCCTAAAAAAAAGGAATTAAGAATTATTTAACATTGTGGAATACTTCTCAGCTCCTGTGTACCCTCCAGTTTTGAAAGTCCCTTCAGAACCACAAACGGTACTGTATTAGTCTGCCAAAGGGGTGCTGATGCAAAGTTCCAGAAATCTGGTGGCTTTATAAAGGGTATTTATTTGGGGTAAAAACCTACAGCAATAAGGCTGGAACTGTCTCACCAAGGTGAGTTGTCATGTGTTGAAGCAAGATGGTCGTGGATCTCTGGCTGGTCTCTGCCTCTGGGCTTCCTCTTCGTCTGGAGGCTCCCTGCTCAAGCCCTCTCTCTCCGGGCGCAGGCCTTGTTTCTTTCCAGGCCCCTGTATCAGTCTCTGCTCTCTCCCAATCTCAGCTGTAAGCTTCAGGCAAATTGGCTCATCTCTCCCGGGGGCTTTAGCTGTTTGAGCCTTCCTTTCTGTCACACGGCAGGACCAAAAGTGCCAGAGCTCTCTCCTCCTGTGTGTCTGTCTGTCCGCGTGGGTCCCTTTGTATCAGACCCACCGAGGGGGCGGGGACTCAACCTGACGTGGTCGAATCAAAAGAGCCCTCAAAACAATCTTAACAGGTAAAGGCCCCTCAGCTGAGTTTAGTGCACTCAAAGGCTGCCACACCCAGAGGAGTAGCTTAGGTTACAGACAAGCTTTCTCTTTCCTGGATTCATAAAATTACCTCAAAATGCCACAGGTACCAAAGGGAAGCAAGAAAAGGGAGACTTGGCACTGCTGGGTAAAGAGGCCTTCATAGCAACACAGCTGGGAGACGTGAGAAATGAGCGATTCTGCCAGAATCTCCTGCGTCTGTGCAGCTGGAGGGGAAGACTCTGACAATTGCTCAGTCTTTTCTCTTTCCCAGCACTTTTTCCTCTTGAATCCCAACTCCAAAGCGGGCTCTGTCTTGACCGAGACAGGGACAGCCCACAGCCCACAGCCCAAGAAGTAGTGGAAACTGTGCCTCCACTGGTGGGCAGAGCTTGAGTCCTGCCTCCTGCCCCTGTGGCCGACCTCATTTGGAGCTAAAGTTAGAGTGAGGTCATGCTGGGTTAGGGGAGCCCCTGAATCCGATGTGACCGCTGTCCTTATAAGGAGAGAAGAGACACAGAGGGGAGAAGGCCACGTGGTGATGGTGGCAGAGACCGAAGTGAGGCAGCTTCAACACCAAGGAATGCCAAGGATGGCCGGGATAGTAAGTGTGGCCGAGGGTGGCCGGGGCTGGCCGGGGGTGGCCAAGCGTGGCTGATGGTAG
>JAKSZT010000088.1:3777323-3881893 GCA_026826555.1 Tolypeutes matacus | reverse complement strand
GCCAGAAACGGCCAAGAGTGGTCGAGGATGGCCAAGGGTGGCCGGGGGTGGCCAGGGGTGGCCACCACCGCCTGACATTGTAAGGGGCAAGGCAGGTTCCAGAGCGAGCCTGCAATGCCAGCACCTCGAGTTCAGACTTCTGGCCTCCAGCACTGAGAGAGAAAAGAGGAGGCTCTTTTACACCTCGTTTATGGTCTCCATTACAGTCCCAGGGGCTCATGACACCCTCTCCCTTCACTTTCTGGCGCACGCTGGGCCGTGAGACTCCCTCTCTTGCCACCGAGAGGACGACCCCCGTGTGGGTTGTGGTTCTAGAAGAGCAGGCAGGGGCCCCTGGCCAGGGCTAAGGAGGGCTCAGAGACTCACTCGGTGGCAGCAGCTCCCCCGGTCTTCCCGCCAGCCCGGAAGGCGCTAGAAGCCTCATTGTGGCTCAGCCCCTGTGCCCCCAGCTGCACGCCGCCCTCTGTCACCCGCGCTGTTATCAGCGCCAGCCTCCTGGGGCCCGGCACACGTGCCGATTCATTCCACTTTTCTGCTGTGGAGCTGGCCTTTCCGGGTGCAGAAGGGGCGCCTGATTTCATGTGTAAATATGCATTCACTATTCTCTGCTGCTATCTTCCCGTGCCTTTGGTTTTCTTATTCTTTTCTTCCAAATAATACCGAAGCCAGTTTAAGTGAAGAAATTATTCATCAAGGTGACAGAGTCCATGTTTGGTATTGGAGCTGCCTGAAGCCAATTAAGGAGCAACAGAATTAACTATTCTCTCTGGGCTGAAATCAGAAGGTGGGAACCGAGCAAAACGGGTCGCCATAAGTCAGCAGGGAAGGGACAGGAACTTAATAGCCCTAAGAGGCCCAGGGAAGGCCCCCTGAGCTATCAGCACCAGCTAAGTGGCCGAGCTACGGCGCATACCCATCCATCGGCCAGCGGAAGCTGGCGCCCTCACCGCCCGGCAGAGAATCCATTCAGGGATTGGCGAGGAGGCCCACAGGGACCCCCAGCTCCTAGGGCGGTGGGAGGAAGATGAGGGGCCTCCAGGCTGGAGCGCTGGCAGGGACACGCACTCCTCCAGGCCCCAGGGCCCGGGTTGGGGTGAGGCCAGGACTCCCCATGGCCACACAACTTAAGGGGGCGCCCAAAACTCAGCCACCAAGATAAAGACCTTGATGGGAACAATGAAAACGGATGTGAAATTTGAAAGAATCAAACCTCATGCCAAAACTTTCCAAGAACAAATCGTCAAAGGCTTCTCAGATGTTTATATTTTATGACTTATTTAGGACGAGCAATTCTCGCTTCAGGCAGGAGCTTGTTTGTTCCACTCCTATCAAGAAGTGAAATCGCCAGGCTTCTGCGGTTTGGGAAGACGCCTTCTACATGGGCCCCACATGAGGCCTGGGTCATAAACACCCCTTGATGCTTGCTCGTGGGCAGCCAGGATTTGAATGCACTAGAGGAGGTTTCACACGAGGAATCTGACCTCGACAGCTGGCGTCAAAAGGATTTGCCCCAAATTCCTTTGTAGTTAGAGAAAGGGAGCCCCAAACAAACCACTAAGGAAATTTTGTAGGCTGCCAAGTACTTTGCATATATTTTCTCATTTAATCTGCACAAAATATCAAGGCAGCACTATCCTTATTTATAGAGTAGGGGCCGAGGCTCAGAGGTGGCCCGTGGCTGTCCCGGGGGCATGGATGTGAGGGGTATGGCCAGGTTTTTTTTTTTTTAATTATTTTTTTATTTTTTTTTATGGCCAGGTTTTGAACCATATCTGTCTGACTTCAAAGGTCCAGTTCTAAACAACTTTTTCTTTAGGTGAAGCTTGAAAACCTCGGAACAAACATATGCACATCTACTGGAAGCGCTGCCTTCGCTTGTTCATTTGAAAATATCCCGCTGCCTGCCGGGTTCTGCCAGGGCTGCAGCTGCCGCGGGCACGGCAGCGAGTGCTGGGCTTCGGAGAGCAGAAAGAGGACGCCAGCCCCAGCCCACAGGTCTTCGTGTCGCAGTTCTGCTGCCTCTGGGCCGTGGGGCACTGGGTCGGTTCCTTTACCTCCCTGTGCCTCAGTTTCTCCTCTGCATGCATGGGCTGTATGAATTCTGTCCTCATAGGATTGGTTGCTGTTGGGCCCAGTGACTGCTCAGTAAGGGTGAAGTGCCATTTTTTACTGTCTATCCCACGGAAAGTCTTGCACAAAGACCTACGGGATGCATTCCTCTTCAACTTCAGAACCGTGAAAGAGCTCACCGAGCCTGGAAAACCAGCCTGCTTCCTTTTCAGCCCAAATAATTACAATGTAAAACGTATTTCTCTTATTGCCTTGGCTGCCAGGAAGCTCAGAGCTAGACTTTGGCAGCCTCTAAATTAGCATAAGTTTTGGAATTTTTTATTTCTTCAACCATCTTGGGTTTTGGTATGCTTTAAAAGCCTAAAAAGGAAGTGTTGTTCTTTATTTCACTCAGCCTCAAACGGTTTTCTGATATCTTTGGTTATACACATCCCCAGATCCTTCTTGCTTGGAAACAAATAAATAACATGCAATTATTCAAATCCTGGTTACTTAGAGAAATGGCAGGCTCTGGGAGTTGGGGCCAGGTAGGCAGCGGAGGTGAAGGCCCAGCGTTCAGCAGCAGGCTCGCCTTCGTTTTTATTCACCTCTAAATCAACGTTAGAAGTATCTGAACAACCAGGGGGAAAGAAAAGACAAAGTATATTACAGGAAAGCAATGATTTCTCGGGCTATTTGTCACTTCAAGTGCATTACATTAACAAAGTGCTATAATAAGAAGAGCTACTAAAAAATGATTTATTGATACTTTAGACCTGTTAAAACAGGTTAATGTCAATACAATTATCCCCTGGGTCCAGGCATTCCCCTTTAGAGGAAAAGTTGATAAAACAGCACGGAATGCCACTCCAGCAAAGGCAGGAGGGGCTGGCGGGCATGAAATACAAGGAAGAGAGGACTTTCTTTCACACTGTCCACCCCACGCACCCTCACCCCGCAGGCCCGACAACAGCTGTTTCAGGGGCGGGTGAGCCCGGGGCACATCGGGAGAAGATGGAGCAGTTTTATGCTGGTAAAATGCTCAGAGGAGAGCAGGGGAGTCTCCAGGAGATGGCGGGAAAACGAGCTGGTTCTTGGCAATGCACGGAGCTCAGAAAGCCGGCACGGAATGGAAGGGTGAGCGGCTTGCTGCGCAGAGGCGTCGGCGGCCGTCCTGGAGGACAAGTCCCCTCGCCTCCTCTTGGCTAGGTCGGTGCGGCTGGGGCAGAAGGCCCAGCCCTGTGCCCGGTGTGGGGTGGGTCCCTGGCATGTGCTGACCCCGCTGCACGCTCAGCCGTCGGTGTGCTCCCGGCTGGCCAGCAGGCTGTCTGCCCCAGCGTGAGTCGCTTGCTCTTTTCAGGCAATGCCTGGCCAAGACACGAATTCCAAGGGGGCTTTGGGGCATGTGGCGACGTTCTATCTGCCTCTCCCAGGTGCTCTCGGGTTTATGTTTCCAGCGCCACGTGCGCGTGGACAAACCTGTGCACTGCCTGACTGCAGCCGGCGTGGGCGGCGGACGCACCAGTCTTCTTCCAATGCCAGGTCTCAGTGGCTCTCCAAACCCAAGTTTATGTCTTACTGGCGTGACACGTCAGCTGCAGTGGCCACGTGCAGGCTGTGCTCCGTGGGACCCTTGGTGCAGGGACCAGGACCCCCTGGAGGGTGTGTCGCCTTGGGGCTGAGCACCCAGGGAGCCAGCTCTCCCAGCTGCCGCTCAGGTGGGCAGATGCCACACCTGTGTGCTTTTCATTGGCCAGGGGCGTGGCATGGTCGGGTCTGATGTTGCCGAGGGTGTGTCCTCTGTCCACAGGAACTGCTCCAGGGCTGCAGCCACAGGCACGTGGGTAATTCCAAGTCTTCTCTCAGATGGAGAGAAAGGGGAGCCAGTCATTAGAAACAGCAGAACCTCCTACCAGCACGATGAGGGAATTTTCCAGGTCGGCATGGAGAGTTGTGCCGCGTCTCTTGCTGGAGCTACAGTGCACAGACGTGGGAAGGTTCATCAGTCACATTGGCATCTGGGCATTTCGCTCGCCCGGCGGGCTGGCCCCGGAGCCCACGCTGCCAACCACGGCTCTGCCCAGCCTCCTGGAGGAGGGGGCCTCTAAATGCCTTCTGAGACAGAGATCTAATGCCAAAGTCCATCGACTCCAGGATTTATTTTCGCCAAGAAGTCAAAGTTTCTTGGATTCGTGGAGTCTGTTCGGAAAGGGTATTTTATGAGCCCGTGAAGACAGGGTCCATTCGGAATGTGCTTCCTGGGTCCTGAGCCTGAGGGCCTGAGAAGCTCCTAATCCGAGAGAGAGAGAGGGATCCCAAGAGGGAGGAGAAGCCCCGAAGGCGTTGCCGGCAGCCAGGGGTGGGGCGGGGCTGGGGTCCCAGGTGCAGCGCCTCTCCCAGGGTGTAGGGGATTGAAGCAGCCTGGCTCCTCCTCCGTGTGACTGGAGCCTGAGAGAGAGGGAAGGTCAGGTTAGGGAGAGCCACAGGAAGAGGCCGGAAGTCAGCGGGAGCTGGACGGTGTCGGGGGGCGGGGTGGCACTGGCCACATGATGGAGGCAGGCGCAAGCCAGGGAACCCCAAGGGGGGCAGCAAGCCAGCGCCGGGCAGCACGACTTTGAGGAGAGAGCGCCGGCTTGCCACACCTTGAATTTGGACGTGCAGCCTCTGAAGCTGCGGGACAACAAAATTCCTGTGCTAAGCCGACCAACACGTGCATTTGTCAGAGCAGACCTGGCTAACGAAGACACACCCCAAACCCTGCAAAACAGAACCGAGCTAGCTGTCACACGGGAAGCCACAGCTCTGCCCAGGTGGGTCAGATTTGAAGCCTTGGAGAGCTGCCTGGACCTGTGCTATGTTGCAGCACAGAGAGGTGCCAGTGGGAGGGGCAGTCGGTCACCAAGGACAGGCAGGGGCCAGACCGTGCCTGTCCCTGCCCCCGCCAGGCCTGGGCAGGGGGGGCTTGGCCATGGGTGCCGCGTTGAGCACCCCCATGCTCTTGGCTGGCCTGTCCCCAAGGCCAAGGTTGTCGCCGATGTGCTGCCCCGCCTTCTAGGCCAGTGATGCCTCCCTGCAGCCCCCGCTGCGGGGCTCATCACACAGCAGAGCTGGGGACCCTCTGCTCCCAGGGCACCTCCTCCAGGGAGTCATCGCTTCCTGCACCTGGGCGAGCCCTCCCCGTTCATGGGCTCACTCACTCTGGGTCACCTGGGCAGGTGGAGATCACGCCTCCCCTCCCAGGTCGAGCTCCTCCCTCTCCCGGGACCAGCCCAGGGCCCTGACCACACCTGGTGCCATCGTCCCCTGCTCTCCAGACTGAGCCACTTGGGTGGCCTCGTCTGGTTGTCTGTCAGTGCCCAGTGCCGACTGGCCCTGGCTCTGAGGAAATGCTCGGCAAATGGCGTGGAATGAACTGGTGCTAAGCAAATGAGCAGCTCATCCACTGGCCATTCACGCACAGAGGGCAGTGACGCTCCACGGGGTCACTTGGGGGGCTTGTCTGGGGTTCTGAAGGCCTTCATGACACTGAGGCACCCTATTCCCCACCCCGAATTTGGGGAGGCCCCGCACAGGACTGACTCAGGGTGATTATTTTAGGTCGGGAGGGGAATTTGCTGAGCCCTTCAAGTGCGCTGTAGAGGAGGCGGGGTCCCCGGCCCATGTTTCAGGGTGTGCTGGACCCTGGCTCTGGGCCCGGCGGGACCCAGGGTGCCGGCCCCCCCTCACGGGGAGAGGCCCGCTACATGTCTGTGTACTCGGGAGACTTCACGGGCAGCCTCGACGCTGCTGGCGCAGTGCCCTCTGGCTGCCGGGTCTTTCAGCACCCACTTTTTATTTTAAATAAACTTTATTTTTGAGTGGTTTTAGGCTTAAAGAAAAATTGCACAGAAAGTACAGGGTTCCCACATGCATTCACTTTTTTATCCAATCGAAAATGTTTGTAAGTTCCACTGTTGACAAGCCTTTGGTTTATTGAAACACTTCTGCAGGTTTAGAGACCCTCAGCTCGGGGTGCACGTTCCTTTAGTTTATTAACGACGATGAGCCAGGGAGCACTTTCAGAGTCCAGGGGCATGGTTTCCAAGGGGCCCTGAATCCACTCCCCCTTATCCCACGGGGCTCTCTTGAGGAGAGCAGGCTCTGGTGGGGATCGCCCGGTTTGTCATCTGCAGCAGGAGAGCTGGGCCCACCAGAGGGAGGTGCCACGGCTCCCCTGTTTCCGTGGCCCCCTCAGCCTGGCAGAGAGCAGGCTTGGCGGCGTTTAGGGGGTGCCTGGTTGCCGGAGGACGAGGGAGAGGAACTGGCCCTCTCTGCCTGCAGCCGTGCCGGGAGCAGGCTGGGCAAAGCGCCCGCTAGTGAGAAGTCGTGGGGAGCACTGTCTCCAGAGCTCCGGGCCGTCCCTCCAGCCGCGGGCAGGGCTCGTGGACAAGGGCCCACATCCTGGGGTCAGGCCCGAGGTGGAGCCTCCACGGCAGACGCCATCAGCAGGTCAAAGGCCTGACTGTGGGGAGCCAGACTGTCCCCGACGTGGCGCATCTGGTGGCGTGGCGGCCTGGGGATGCGCACAGGGGCCGAGGGGTCACGCCCGTGACTGGACTTCCCAGCCCAGCTCTGCACCCCAGGGTCCCCAGCCCCTTCAACTGAGCTGGGGGTGTCCCTCCCTGTTCTGATGGGGAGTTTTAGTCAGCCAGAGGGCTGCCGACACAAAGTGCCAGAAATGGGCTGGCTTTTAGAAAGGTATTTATTTGGAATAAAAGCTTACAGTTCCAAGGCCATGAAAAGTCCAAGCCGAGGCACCACCAGAGATGCTCTCTCACCAAAGTCAGCTTCTCTTGACCCTGGCGTCCTGCCACGTGGTGAGGCAAGACGGCTGCTGATCTCCGCGGAGGTCTCAGCCTCCTCCCAGAACCTACCACCTCTTGGAGCTCAGCTGTGAGCAGCCAGGCACACGGCTTGCTTCTCTCCTGGCCTCCTGTATCAGTCTTGGCCTTTCCACGCTCCTCACGAGTTCAGCTGTTATCTATCAGGCACGTAGCATGGCTGGTTGTCTCTTGAGCAGCTCCCTGATTCAGTTTGGCCTCGTCTTCACTAATAACGTCTCCCAAAGTCCCACTTACTAGTGGGCTCCCACCTGCAGGACCAGGGTTAGGGCTTGGCCTTGGCACTGAGGGGGACGACTGCATCCCTAACAAGGCAGTTTAAAGAGCCTTGAGGGGAGGCGGGAAGGGTGTCCCAGGCAGAGGGAGCCGCATCGGTAGGTCCTGGGTGTGTACTGGTGACACCCAGTGGTATTGTGAGGCTGGAGGGGAGGGCGGACAGGGCAGGTGGGGGGCAGTGGGCTGTGTCAGCAGGACTGGCGGTTTGGCAGACCCTGGGGAGCTCAGGAAGATGGCGCAGGTGTCACCTGGTGCAGCTGCAAGCTTTGCCCACTCGGGGCAGGTGGAGGCAGGTACAGCAGGTCCGTGACTGTCTAATAGGGAGGCCGCCACGGCTCGGCCTGGGCTCTAGGTCATACAGCTGCTCAACTGGGTGCTGGACTTCCACCCCGAGCCTGGGCCCACCACGCCCCGACACCCAGAGGCTGGTGGGGCGCGTCCACGTTCATCACAGTCGGAGCACGTGCCGCAGTTGGGACTCAGCGGCAGTGTTGCGGTGGCACTGCTACCCCACTGCCGTGGCGAGGGCGCCGCGCGCCGTGCAGCCCAGCCCTGCCCACGCAGCACGCGCGGTTTGGTGTCCAGGGCCGTGATTCCTCCAAGTAGAGCCCTTTGCCTGTGACCCCTGTGACCCCCACAGCAGGGAGCTAGAGGGGGTGGGGAGGGGACGGCCTCTGGCGTCCAGCGGCAACGCCCTCCGCTGGTTGCCACGTGGACGCGGGTGGGTTTGAGAGCTGCCCCCGGCTTTTTGTGTGGCCCTTTCACCGACTCCTTCCTTGGAAAGCACAGCTGTGATCATGCCACGTCACACTCGAGTTTGGAAGCTCTTGGGAGGCGGCACGTTGAGGCAGGAAGAGACCTGGCCGGGGCGTCTACACCATCTGCAACCAGCTGGGTGGCCTTGGGCAGCCCCCTTCCCGGCTCTGGGCCCTGGGAAGTAGGAAAGGAGGGTCTTGTGTTTGGCGCTCTCTTTAAGCCCCTCGTTGGCTCGGACTTTGAGTAACCATGGTTCTCTCTCTGCGTTTTGTAAGGGCTGGCATACGAGAACGGGGAGTTCCTCTCAGGGGCGAGATTTCCTTGGTGACTTCATCATACCACTCTTTGTAAAGACCCCTGGTCTGCAAGATCTTTACCTGATGTGCGTAACCAGAGTCTCAGGTCAACAGCCGGCAACTCTGCTGCCTCCACCGAGGGCCCAGTGCCGTCATCCACCTATCCATCCCCTCACCCACCCATCTCACCGTCCTCCTGCCCGGCTTTGCATCTCTTCTGACCCATCTTTCTACCCATCAGCCCCTCATCGATCCATCCATCCCAGTCAACCTATCTCTTCTTCATTCCATCCATCCATCCATCCCTCCATCCATCCCTCCTTCCCACTCCCCCACTCACCCTTCTGCCACAGTATGTGCTTGGAAAGAACATGGCCCTAGGGGTCAGAGAAAACCGGGAATGGAATCCCAGATGAACCAGTCACTGTGATAGTGGTTATTTTTGTCTATCCAGATCATCTTCCCAACACCCCCCGGCCCGGAGACGTGTGCACTTTCCTGACCTCTGAGGTGACCTTCTGTGGGTCTCGAGTGAGGGAGCGGGGGCTGCTGAGCCATCTGGCGCAGTGCCGAGGCCGAAGGCCTGTGAGTTCCTGCGGCCCAGGCCTCAGAACGTCCTGCTCCTCCATCTGGGCTGCCCCAGCTCTTCCCTGGATTCTATGAACTGCCCCAGGATCTTCCAGTAAACCCTTCCTTTGCCCAAGTGCAGATTTCTGTTGCTTGAGACCAATTTACCGATTCATTCCGTGAAGACCCTGCTCACACTCTATTTGAGGGGAACAGACAATAAACAAGAGAGAACTGGGTGCACAGGAAAATCCCACAGGGTAAAAACCCACATTAAAAGAATCAAGGGGTCATTAGGGAGACTTGAGTGGGCAGGAGACGGGGCATGGACAGGGAACTCAGACTGGCACATCCTGGAAGGCTGCCTGGAGAAGGTGCCTTCTCTCGGGAATTGATAGCTGTCTTAGTTTTCCAGAACTGCCCTGACAAATGCCGCACGCTGGCTCGGCTTCCACAGCAAGCATTTGAAGTCCAGTCTCAGGGTGCCGTCAAGGCCACGTGGCAGTCTCTGCTCTTCTGGTGTCCGTTGAGAGCAGGGAGGAGAGAGAGTGGAGTCACTTGCTAAGAGATGCAGAATGGAGTCCCAAGGCCGCTCTGGAAGTTGCTCTTAGGCCTCACCAGAAACCACAAAGAGCCAAGGCCTGCAGAGCCAAGGCGACGGCATTTCTGAGGACACCTGGGCACCAGCCCGCCAAGGTAAAGAAACCAGGAAACTGTCTAACCTGAAGGGCACTTGGAGAGCCCCAAACCGCCGCCAGTCATGGCCTTTATAAAACGCTCCTGTGATCTTCTTGTTCTTTAGAAGCCCTTGCTTGGAAGCCCCAGGCTGGGACACAGTTTGGGCTGTTACCTGAATGTGCAGTTCCAGACCCCAAGTCAACGCCCTTGTTGCTTTACTGCTCAGTTAGTTATTCCTCGGTCGACACCCACCGCTGGGGCTGGCTTCCTCTGGTTGCGCCTGAAGTTCCTCTTTCTAAGCCCTCCAGTCAGATGGACCAAAGCCCATCCCGATTCAACTCTGCCACCCCGTAACTCTGCTAACGCCTTCGAAAGGTCCTTTAGACAAACGTGTGCCCATCCGCGGGGACGCCTATGCAGAAGCTGCCTTTGTGGGGACGTGGTTCTGTCCCCAGCAGTAGCTGAGAAGGAGCACAGTGATTCCATGCTGTGAAGTGGTTCCTGATGCTGACATAGCCCTCTTGCAAAGGAACGCCCATGTAGGGGGTGGGCCCGCCGGCCAGTGTGCCCCCCTGGTGTGCTGGGCAAGGGAAGGCTCGCTGGCATCTGGCCCGGCGTCCAGGCCCTTCCCCTGCCAAGAAGGAGCTCAGCTCTAGATGGACCTGCAGGTGGAGCTGGGCCCTGAGGGTCTGGGTGGGCTCAGGCCCGGGTGGGCTGCTGACGGGGCAGGAGGCTGTTCCAAGTGAGCCTAGCCAGGGCTGGGATGGTGGGAGGGGGTGAGGGTGCTGGAGGCCTCCATTTGGAATCCCAAGGCTATTTCTGGCCGTACCTGGCAGGGAGGGCTCCCTGCCAAGGAGGAGAGAGAACGTGGGAGCTGATGACATGTGCATGAATAAACGAAGACGGTGAGCAATAAAAATCTGAACAATTCAACCAACTAAACTCGAAGTATGTAAAAAATGATAGATGAGAGCAAATTTTTATATAAAGCACTAAAGTAAATAAAAGTTATTCTTTTTCTTCATTAATTCTTAAAATTCATAACAGCTCATCTGGCCCTATCTTTATCTGACCAGAAAGCTATTTTCTTTAAAACGCTTTTTCCCCAATTATTAAAGTCATAATTTCTCCTCATAGAAAAGTTTGGCAAGAGAATAAAAGTCTTGCAGTGATGGTTAACATGCTGTTGAGTCTTTACGCCACTCCGTAGCTGGTGCCACGTGTAGGCTTTTCCACTGCGTTTTCACTTTCTCTTCATAGAAACCATGAGGTGTCTACTATTATTATTACCCCATTTTTCAGATGAGAAAAGTAAGGTTCTGAAGAATTTACTAAGTTTCCCAAGGCTACAAATCCAGCAATGGGAGTGAGGGGGGAGGATGTGAACCCAGTGTCACCACAGCAAAATCCTGTTCCTTACGCGTGCAAGAGAAGTGAGTCACCCCACCCCCAGCACAGCCTCACAGCCCCAGCACGCTCCCTTCCAGGCACCAGCTCGCACTCTGCTCAGGTGGAACCGGGTCAGCTGCTAATTCCAGCCCTGGATCCAGTGGGGTGGCCTTGGGCGGGACCCCCGTCTTCTCAGCCTCGATGAATTCACTGTGAAGTGCTGCGTCGGCTGCTGTGAAGGTCACTGAGTTCCCGGCTCCCGGCCACCGTCAGCACACTTTGGCTGGTACTGGGATGATGGAGGCTTTTATCTTTCCATCCTTGGGGTCGTATGGAATACACAATTTTTTCCTCAAATGCAAGGTGCCAGGCTCGCTGCTTCCCTCCCCGCCGTCTGGCTGGATTCACGCGTGGCCCTGGAACGAGGCGGCCCTCGCCCAGGACGCAGGAAGCCGTGAGCAGGGCAGAGGCACCATGCACGCACGGCTCCCCCGTGGCCGTGAACGTCATTGGGTCACTGCAGGAGAGGCCAAGAAGTGCCGAGCTCAGCAGGAAGGGCACTGAGGCTGGCCGAGAAGCCTGCCTCACATGAGGGGGGAGGGACGTGGGCAGCTTCGGACGCCGCATGCGGCGTGGATGGCAACTGACAAATCGGTGCCTGGAGGAGATGGCGTCTGTGCTGGGTCTTAGGAAGCTGGGGTGACTACAGCAGGATGATGGGGTGCTGGAGAGAAGGCTCCCCCTTGCAGGGGGGCTTGGGGGGAAGGGGTCGAGGCATGGGTTCTGGGCATGTCCAGGGCACCATGTTTGGCCTGGTGTGAGGTGAGTGTGAAGGGGCCTGGGGATCTGGGGGAAGGGTGGCTTAGGTCCCCTTGGATGCCATGGGTGGCACCCCTCAGATGCTTGTGGCTCATTTCCACATGGAAAACCTGGAGCAACTGAGGCTCCTTGCTCAGGGAACTCCGTTCTCTAGGATGAGTTCTTTGAACAGGGTGAGGAGATGGCAGGGGCCGTCTGGAGACAGAAGACCTGTTAGGAGACTGTGAGGTGCTCCAGGAGAGGTAAGGAGTGGGAAGGCAGGAGGTGGGGAGGGGCTGGAAGAGGGGAGAGCCACTGTCCACATGTGGGTGGGCGAGAGGGTGAGTGCTGTTACGGAGGAGATGGCTCGTCTGGGTGGTAACCCCGAGGCCGGCAGGGACATTAGCCATGAAAGGAAATTGACTTGAGGGGAGGATGTCGTATTTGGACTGATCAATTGGCTAACTGATAAGATTTATCAAGCATCTCCTGTGGGCTCTATTCCCCAAGACCAGACAAGGAGCGGCCATCTGGTCTACTGTCTGAGGGCATTTTGCAAAGGTGGCTGGGTCCCCAGTCAGTCGTGGCCTATCTCCAGGGACCGGGAAGCGGGGGGGGGGGGCATGGGCCCCCATCCTGCAGAAGTGCCTCTGCCTTTTGAGAGTGGAGTCATTTCAGCCTGAGTGCCCTCCACCACTTGGCCTGTAGGTTTAGCTCTGGAGAACTCATCTGAAATAGATATTTCTCTCCACTGCCGGAGGGATTTATGGGCAAAACTAGCCATCTATTAACATTATCTCAGGACTCTGCACTGGCAAGAATAGATACTATAAATCTTAGTTGTATAAAAACCCAGGAGCTAGAAGCCTTTAGTGGACGGCAAATAGAAAAGCCCAATGAGTTCAGACCTGTTTATTTTACTTAGAGGGAAAGAACATTCCGTACCCAGCCAGGCAGGAAATGGGTTTTGGGGACAGCCACTTAGCCCAGCTGTTGGCCCTGAAACTGTGGGAGTAATCGCTGCTTGCAATTAGAGCAGGCGGCTCAAAGGACTGCATTCTGTAGCCAGTGACAGAGGCTTCTGGAAAAGTAGGGCCTAAAACTTTAGGCAGGTAGCCTGAGGCCTGCTGGGAAGGGAGAACCTGGGTGGCAGGCTCTGCATTCGGGCGCTAGGCCTCAGGGGTGTCCCCGTGGCCTCGAAGAGTCCTTGTGAATGCCTGTTGCCTTTTTCACTCTTGCAATTGTCCTGGTGTGGATGATAGATTGTGCGGTTCCCCCATGCCTGCCCCTCGCTGTCCTCCATCTAGAAGTGCGAGGTGATCCCCTGCCCAGCTTGTCTTCTGGGGCTGTGGGGAGGTTCCCAGCTATCGTGCCTGAAACTTGAGGCCTGTCTACTCTGTCCCTGAGAGGGGCCCTCCAAGACCCTCCCTCACTGGGAAGCATAGGTCTCAGCCCAGATCTGCTGTTTGCTAGCTGGTTATCTCGGGCAAGTGGTTAGCCTCTCTGTGCCTTAGTTTTCTTATCTACAAAATGGAGATAATAGAGTTTCTACTTGTGGGAGGCAGAATTTCTAAAATGGCCCCCTGAAGATCCCCTCTCTAAGGCCAGCACCGGTGGAAGACTGGCCACCTCTCTTGGGCTGAGGTCCTGTGTTTCAGCACCTTTGGCCTTGAGATAGGGAGAGTACCTGGGTGGGCCTCACCTGCAAGAGGCAGACGAGGAACTCAGAGAGCTCGGAAGCGGGGTCCAGTGCTCCACTGCTGGCTTGCAGAGGGAGGGGCCCTTTGGTGAGGAGGGCAGCCCCCCGGCTGTCAGCTCAAGGAAACGGGGCCTCAGTCCCACAGCCCCCCGGGCCTGGATCCTGCCAAGAGCCTGACTGGGAAGTGGCCTCCCCCCAGAGCCTCCCGGGGAGGACTCAGCCTGGCTGGCACTTCGACTGAAGCCTGCGTGACCCTGAGCGGAGACCCCAGCCATGCATTGGGAGCAGACATGGGTGTGGTCTTAAGTTGTGAAGTGTGTGGTGATTTGTTACACAGCAGAGAAAACCAATACACTCCTCGCAAGTTGGCTGTGAAGGGTGATGAAGTGACAATACGTGTGATATAGAGCTCTGGCCTGAGCTGTCTCTGTGTTACTCTGGACACAACAGAACTCCTGTCATAGACTCGGAAGGGGCCTTCACTTTCCATAGAGCTCTCCACCTAGCTTCCTGCCCCCCGAACTTGGCCCCCTCAATTCCTCTAGGTTTCTGCCCCAACCCTGAGCCCACAAACACGTTGCCCAGCCCTTCCCCTCACGGAGTCTTCCCTGGCTCCCTCCCTTGGGGTCAAGGCCAAGTTCCCAGGCATGGCTTCCCCACTCCCGTGGTCCTTCTCCTGCTCCTGCGACAGGCATTTTCCCTTGACCCCTGCGGCCTCCACCTGCCACCGTGAACATCCGCTCTCCCCTCCCCCAGCCCGTGGCCTGAGCACCTCCTGCCTCTCACCTGGCCAGTCCCCTTTCTGGCAGCACCCTGCGTGGAGCCCTGGTGAGGGGTGAACTCAGGTGTACCTCCCTGTCTGGAGCCCAAAGGGCTTCCAGGAAGTGCTCAGGCGGCATCCTCGCCCTCACTGCCCGAGAAGAGTCCAGCAGTGGACGCAGGGCCACAGCCTGGCCAATCAGTGCCCCCTCTAGAGCTGTGAGTCTGCAGTGGTCGGCAGCCTGGGGGCTAGAAATGGCTGTGGCGCCTTCTCTTGTTGGTTCCCTGCTGCGTCCCCAGCACCTGGGACGACGCTCTAGGCCTGGTGAGGATTTGTTGAATAAATGTGGATAATGTTGAATAAATTTGTTGAATAAATTTGTTGAATAAATGTTAAATAAATAAATCTGAGGTGGTCCTGGGTGAGGTTACTGAGCCCCCTCCCCACAGGACCCACCTGAGCCCCAATCCCAATTCAGCCTCGCTTCAGCCCCAGAACCCCCTCATCCTTCAGGAAATGGTCTCTCTGCTTAACTCAGATGGTCAGTTTCTGGCGATCGCAGCATCTGGGCAGTGGGGTACATGAGAGGCAGGGTGAAGCCGGGAAAGACGAGCCCAGGGAGGGAGCCCGGACCTCTGTCCACACCACCGGCCGAGGCCCTGCCCAGCGAGGGGCATGGCTTGCCCAAACCCCCGGCTGCTGAGGGGCAGCCTCGGCTCCCCACAGAGGGTCCCCATGCTCCCCAGCACTTGAAGACGAGGTGGACGGTCAGGAGGGCCCATGCCCTGGACGAGATCCCACAGGGGCCCTTTGCAACAACTTGCTGCATTTCGGTCACTTCAGGGGCTTCTCTGCGTCACCCCCTCCCTCTGACGTGCCCCTGCGTGGGGGGCTGGGCGGGCACAGGCCCTTTCCTGGAGGAGTGACGGTCCCGCCCCCCGGGGCGTGTGCCGCTCAAGCCCGGAGATTCCAGACGGGGCCTTCCACGCCTGTCCCCACTTCACCTAGCTGTGCGGGCACCGGCTCGCTGGCGGGAGGTCGGGGCTCGCTGGTCTCACGGGTCATTTCCACGTAAGGAGCAGTGTGAGGGGTGCCTTGCGGGGAGTGCTGCGCCACCTCGGCCCTTGCACAGCGCGTCAGGAAAGGGCTCCTTCTCCCCCCCGGCCTGTGTGTGGGGTTGACTCGTGTCCCCACAAAAGACTGGTCCGAGCCCCCGGCCTGGGGATGTGACCTTGCTGTAGGAGGACTCCAAGCTGCTCTCCGTAGTTCAGCTGTGGACTTACTCGTGAGTAGGGACGGCAACGGCCCTGCGTGGATGCGGCCACGTTGAATCAGGACAGGCCTTAAGCCGTTAGGGTGGAGTCGTTACGAACAAAGGAAATCTGGACGCAGAGTCGGCAGAAGCCGGAGGTCAGCAGAGAGGACGCAGGAGAGAGAGCTGCTGTGTGACGGTGAAGTCACAGCGCACTCCGCCGCTGGGGGAAACCAGGGCTGCCCGTGCCTGAGACCATCAGACAATAGATTCCTATTTTTAAGCCAAGCTTTGGGTGGTACTTGTCACAACAGCCCCGGCCAACTACGACCCCCTGACAGAAGGCGTGAAGGTCAAGAGTCGGTGCCTCTCTCTCTCTGCTAGCCCTCCCAAGCCCCTTTCTTTTGTTTTCTCTTTTTATCTTTGAAATGCAGAAATAAGGCAGGAGGCCTTGGGCAGCAAGGCTGTAGGCTGGATGAGATCCTGACTGAGTCACTGCCTCTCTGGGCCTCAGTTTCCCCATTGCAAGGGGTGAGAGTTGGACTTTGAGACTCAGGGAATTTCCAAGGTCACTTTCAGCCCTGGTCGTCTGCAACTCTAGCTTCCTGCCTTTGAAAAATGGACATGCCCTTTCCTGGGTGAGTGGTGACTCAGAGAGAGGCAGTGATAATTAATATTGATGCAGCTTCAAATGTTAAAAGTTAGAATTAAATAAAAAACCAAAGGGAAGGGTCACAGGTAACCAATCAGACGGTGCCGTCTCCACAGCCTCTCGCCCACTTTGGGGGCAGAAAGGCCCTCCTTGGGCCCTGTCAGTTTATCTCCCCCCTCACCTTCCTTTGTCGGGAGCGGAGGCTTCTGCAAATTGAAGGAAAAGGAGAAGCCTGCCAGTCACAGACACTTAGACGATCCCCCGTTGTGCAAATGCCAGGGAGGAGGAGGCACCGATCAATTTGCAGGGCCGAGGCTGCCGGCATCCCTGGGCGGGGAGCAGGTGTGCCTCGCACCCCGGCTTGGGCGTGGGAATTAATGAAGGTGCAGGAAGATGAAAGAGCACAGGCATTTGAAATGCAGCCCGGCGGGTTGTGAGGGGTCCGGATGAATGCAAAAGAGCAGATATGGCAGGGCCGCGGACTAATTACCTCGCAAGGATGTGGCTCGGCAGTGCTGTCCGCACAGCGCCAAACGTCCAGGAGGAGAGGGTCAGTTTGGCCCCCGAAGACACCCAAAGTGGCCCTGTGGCTGCCAGCCCAGCGCTGGACACTCAGTCCTTTGGGCCCTGAATTTAGAAATCCGAGGCTTTGACGGGGGAGGGAGACGGCGGCTCTCCCCGAGGATGGTGTCTGGCACCCGCATCATGCCTCCAGCCGTGGGCTCCCGTGCCTGCACTGACCTGCCCTGGACATCGCCGCTCCTGCTGAGCACGCCATGAGGAAGGTTCTGAAGTTACGGCCGCTTCATGGATGGGGAAACTGAGGCTCAGGGGGGTCACTCCACGGGCCTTATTCATTTCCTGAGGCCGGTGGCTCAAAGCAACAGGACTCTGTCTCCGCTCTGAGTCCAGGAGTCTGATGTGCGGGCAGGGTTGGTTCCCTCCGGAGGCTCTAGGAGAGTCTGTTCCGTGCCTCTCTCCCGGCCTCTGCTGTTTGCCGGCCCTCCTGGGCCCTCCTTGGCTTGTAGACACATCTCTGCACCCTCCGCCTCCGCCATCCCACGGACTTCTCTCTGTGCTTCTCCGCCTCCATGCCTAAAGTACCTTCTAGAAGAACCCAGTCATATTGGACGAGGGCCCAAACCCATGTGGCCTCATCTTAACCAATGACATCTGCAAAGACCCTATTTCCAAATAAGTCCGCATTCCGAGGTTCCGGGTGGATGTGAGTCCTCACCCCAGTTCAGGGCCTGAGGTCACCCAGCTGCTCGGTGGCAGAGCTGGGCTCCAAGCCTTGGGGTCCACCTATCAGCACTCTCTAACCATTGGGCAGCATTGCTGCCAAGGGGACGCGGTGGAGGGGCTGCCTGTGCTGAATGTGTCAGGGAACGTGGTGCCGAGGGGCTCTTAGGACTCGTGGGGCCCCCGGGAGTTTGTCAGGAGTGGGAGGGGCCTGGAGCGTGTTTTGAGCAGAGAGAACGAGCGTGTGGAGGGCACAGAGCAAGGGAAGGGGGGTGAACCTGGGTGACAGGAGCAGCTCTGGGTGGCTCGCGGCCAAAGAGCAGGTGGGCCAGGCACGAACGGCCTGATGCTGGCCTACAGGGCAGAACCTGGGCCCCAGTAGAAGGTGGGCTATGGCCAGGCTTGCGTGTCAGGCAGTGCCTCCTGGCAGCCCTCTGAGCACAGGAAGCTGGTGGGACCGACTGGAGGAGCCAGCTGAAAGGACTTGGTGTATGGGGGAGGTGTTGGGGATAGAATTGTGTCCCCCACAAAGACGTGTCAAGTCTGTGTGTGAGAGCCCGTTTGTAAATGGGACCTGAGAGCATGTTCTTGTAAGTTATGGGGTGGGCTCGTGTGTGACGTAGCCGAGGCCACATCAAACCAGGCTGGGCCTTAATCCACATGACCTTGTGAGCAGAGGAAATTCAGACCAGAAGTAGAAGCTGGGAGTCAGTGGAAGCCAGAGGAGCAGACACAAGGGAGAAATCACCGAGTGATGGAGGATTCTGGAGTGCTACAACCAGGGAGGAAGCCAGCCCTGCCTGTACCACGAGGGCAGACCTCTGCCTCCAAAACCACGAGACGGCAGATTGCTGACTGTCATGCGGTATTTGCCATCACAGCCCTGGCAAGCTGAGACAGGTGGGTCCCGTCATCTCCAGCTCACAGATGGGGAAACAGAGGCTTGTGGTTTCTGTATCAGTTAGCTATCACTGTGTAACAAGCCGCTCCCAAGTTTAATACATAAAACAACCGTCGTTCTTTATTCCTCTGAGTCTGCCAGCTGGCCTGGGCTGAGTCCACCCTGCATCTGGGGATGGAAGGAGGGTCAGCTGGGCCTGACTGCTGGGAGCAGCTTACTTCTGCTCCCCTGGTCCCTCGTCCACTGCAGGTCAGTCTGGGCCTTTCCTGTGGCAGCTGGGCACTGTCTCAGAGGGAGCAGAGCTGCCAGGGCCCTTGAGGCTCAGGCTCAGAACTGGCCAATTTGTCAAGATCCTGTCTGCTGAGTTCCATTGGCCAAAGCCAAGGCGGGGTGGGTTGGGGGGAGACTCCCTCCCTGGATGGGAGGGTCTGCTGGGTCACATGGCCAGGCGTGTGCAGGGAGGGTGAAGCCTTGGGCTACTTTTTCGAGCCTTCTTCCACTGCCCTTGCTGTTCTCTGCAGATGTGCAGCCTGACGCAGGTAGTGGGTTCCTCAGAAGCCAGAGAAGGGCTCTCAGGACGAGCGTGGTGGTCAGGGAAGGCTTCTTGGGGAGGTGGAGCTCATGACCGCTCCCATCTCTATGCAAGACTTTGTTTGATAAAGTTCATTTCTTTTCTGAACTTCAAGGCTCATTAAACTTTTTTTTTTAAATCGTGAATGGCGGAAGGCAGGCTGCCTCACATCTCAGATGTATTTATGAGCAGACCAATTGCAAATTCATAATTAAAGGAATTTGACAAGAATCAAAGAAGACTGGCTTCCACGGGAGGGTTGGGACTTAATTACAGGTTCTCGCTCTGCCACGGTGGGTGTGTGTGAGATACTTGACATGGGGAGGGCTGGGAATTCTCGCGGAAGCTGCAGTGAGAATGCACATGCCAAGACTGATTTTGTAGTCTGTGGCTCCACCCATGAGTCATCTCAGCGATGAGAGAAGGTGCTTTTGCCTGGCTTCTCATCTTTTCAGAAACATCATTTTCCACCAGACCTCAGAGCTAGGCCCCTGTCACCAAGCCAGGGCTCCGAGTGTGGTCCCAGGACAAAACAGGGCGCCCAAGGGCTTCCTAGGTGGTGTAAAGATGACGCATTCTTGAACACTGGTCCAGAGAGGTGCAGCAATCGACTGGACTCTTAGCTCCCAGGCTCTTCCTCCAAAATGGCTCTCCTGCTCTTGGCAGAAAAGCCAAATCCGAAGAGAAGGCCTCGAGCCCCTGGCACCTCTGAGCCACTGCACTGTGCTCTGGGTCCAGCCACACAAGATGCTCTCCCTGGTCTCAGGGCCTTTACGGTGGCTGCTTCCACAGCTTGGCGCCCCTTCATCACCCCTACCCCTTCCTCTCGCCCCGGGAACGGGAGGCCGGCAGGTGTGACACGCATCTGTATGCTGGTGGCTGCTGAGCCTTCAGTCCAGGCCCTGGCACGGGCCCCCAGGACCAGCCCTGGACCCGCCTGCAGCTGCAAGCCCGGCCCAGCCGACCTCGGCCTGCAGAACGTCCCTGCTGAGCCCCGCTGGGGTTGCAGAAGAAATTCCCCAGGCCGCGAGCCTCTGAGTTGTGGAGCCATTTGTTATGCAGCAAAGGCTGACCCATAAACCCGGGTGCATCTTTACATCTAGGATTAACTGTCACTTCCTGTGGGAAGCCGCCCTCCTCGCCCTTGTTCCAGTGTGTTCGTCACTGTAGTTCTCTGTGTCTGGCGATGGCACGAAGGGCCTCTGCCCTCACCTTGTAGCCGGGACGCCTGCGCGTTGCTACTCCTGCTCATAACCTCACTTATGCAGTAAACAAAGGCCCACAAGTGGCTGGGGGGAGGGTGGGACCTGGCCTGGAGACCCTTGCCTGGGTCTGACATCTGCTCTGCCGAGTGCCGGCTGTGTGACCATGGGGGCGCCACTGAACCTCGCTGTAAAACGGGGGTACTCGTGTCTGGCTGCAAGGCAGGTGCTGACGTGCAGCAGGTTCTGGATAAATTGTGCTCCCCCTTCACTCTGCGCCCCCACTCCATGCAAGCCCACCCTGCCACCATCTGTGCTGTCAATCCATACCGGTCCATTTCTTAACCTGTAAATTGTGGGGGCGATAATCAGAGCTACTTGTTGCTGTGAGGATGAAATGGGGTCTCACTGCTCAAAGGGACCCCTGTTGGCCTCTGCCTCCCACCCACAGATGCGCCGCCCGCCCTGACCACTGACAACCGATGGCATTTCAGGTGGGGAGGGGCTGGCTCGGCGCCTCTGCCGCCATTCTCGCCCATCTTCCTCCCCCGCCAGCCCTCTCAGCCCCGCCCAGGCTCCCCAACATTCCTGCAGAATGTGCACTAGTACCCCCATCTTTAGACGTGCCCACGCTCCTCACTGGGTTTGCATGAGGGTCAGCTGGAACGAGGCCGGTGGAGCAGCTTTCTAAGCTGCCGGGACGGCAGGGCTCTCCAGGAAACAGGACAGGAAGATACGTGCACGTGTGCAGCGAGACAGTCACCGTCAGGGGTCGAAAGCCACGGGGAGGTCAGCACTGGAGGCTCAGGCAGGAGTGACGGCGCCGTCTCGAGGCAGAGCTGCCTCTTTCTCTGGACACTTCTGGTCTCGTTCCTGAGCCTTCCGCTGATTGGATGAGCCCCCTCCCCCCAGTACTGAGGGGCATCTCCTTGACCTAAAGTCAACTGGCTGCACCCACTGATCCGATCTACAAAATACCTCCACAGCAGGGAAGGGTGTGGGGGGCTGGAGGTTCTCAGGGGCAGGGTCCCCATTTCATTTCCTGTGGCCCAACCCTGTCCTGCAAGGGTGGGAGTCGGGGAGCCCTGTCCCCTTTCCCGGTGCTCCTGTGGGCCCAGTGGCCACCTTGGGTCAGCCTCCCACACCTGTGTGTACCTGCTCCACCTGACCACAGGCAAGCGTCTTAGTTGCTTCACGCTGCTGGGACAAATAGCACGGCCTGGGCGGCTTGAACACCAGGGACTCGTTTTCTCACAGTTTTGGAGGCTGGAAGGCCAAATCAAGGCGGCGGCAGGGCCGTGCTCTTTCTGAGGGCTGTAGGTTCTGGGCTGGCTTGCCCGCAACCCCATAGCTCAGTCCCCGCCTCTGTCACATGGTCGTCTCGCTTATTGTCCCTTACTTTCTCCTACTACTGCGTCCAAATTCCCTCTGCTTCTAAGGATGCTGTATGGGACTAAGCCCCCCCCGATTCAGTTTGGCCTCGTCTTCACTGATAACATCTCCAAAGGTCCTACTTACAGGTGGGCTCCCACCCGCAGGACCAGGGTCAGGGCTTGGCCTTGGCATTGTGAGGGTCGATTCATCCATAACCTCAAGGAAGGAAGGGCTGGCCCTGGATTAGACCTGTACTAAAGTTCACTCTTCTGCCACACAGGACTGACTGGCTCCTTGGAGGAGGAGACGAGTTGACAGTGCGGGTGGAGCGGGGGTGGCTGAGTTTCTGTTACGAAGGCTGCTGAACGTGTGTCTTCCAGGTCTGTCGCCCCGGGGCGGGAGCACATGCTCTTCCTCTGGGGCCTTGGTCCTTGCCACTTAGGGATCAGCTGCCATGTTGCAAAAACGGGGTCATTGCGATTTCTTAAAATGCTTGTTTCTCTGGATGCAAGGGTAATGCATACTCACTGTATCATATCTGCAAAATATAGCGAGCAGCCCCCAAAAAGTCCCTGGATTTTCAACACCCAGTGACAACTGTGGACATTTTGCTGAGCATCCTTTATTTTTTATGCTTTTTAAAAAAATGTCCATGCACACAAAATATACACCTCTGTGAAAGGTTAATTGCAGGCGATTCTAGATTACAGTTTTCACTTGATAACATATTCTAAATTTTCTCCGGTCTCAGGCATTTGCCGATAGCCTGAGTTTTGATGGCTGCAGAGCAATCCATTTCAAGGATGTGCCATTTAAATTACTCCTCATGTTTTACTTTTATAAAGATAGCGGAGCCAACTATCTTACATTTTATGCAGGACCCCGAGTCTCCCCTGGGTAAATCCTTAGAAGTGGGTATAGTGATAAGGAGTACGCACATTTTAAAAACTTCTGATACAAATTGCTCCCTTGGCCTTCAGAAGGCAGTGGCAGGTGGACTGCGGCATGCCACCCTGCAGACCCCCACGACTCGCCCTGAACTGGGCAAGGCAATGCACAGCGCAGGGGACAGGCAGCGTCCACTGCCACTCACCCCGGCACCGAGAGCTCCCCGGCCAGGGGCCGTGCTCTTTGCTCTCGAGCTCCAGTACACGGCGCCCAGCGCGGCCCCTGGGCCTGCAAGGCGTCCTCACGTCTGGACCCTGAGCTGGGGTGGGCCCCTGTTTCCTCTGGGGAGGCCCAGCTCTGCCTTCCTCCTCCCAGCTGGGGGTGCCGAGCTGGGGGGCAGCCCTGCAGTTAAGTAGCTTGGCAGGACCCCCAACTTGATTAAATGAGAGACCTCTTTGCTTTCAGCTGCTCATAAAGTTGTTCCTTTTAATACTTGCCTTAAGACTCAGCCCAGGTGCACTGGGTCGAGGGGTATGTGGCGGGGACCCCAGCCCTGCCGTGGTGGTCTGTGGCTGTGACTTTGATCCTCCATTTCTCTCTCTGCAACGTGGGGACCGTAGAAATACTCCCTTCAGAGTCGTGAGGCTGGAATGAGAAAGTGGAGGGTCTCTGGCAGCAGGGGACCCAGCTATGGGACGTGCCGAGGGTTCCACAGGTGGTCCACGGCCCCTCCTCCAGGTCTGCTCTTTTCTGGGGTGAGGAGGGGCAAGTCGGGTTCTTGCACCTGCCCAGCTGCCCGGGGTCCATGCAGGCAGGCAGGCCTGTGGGTGGGGCACCTTGGTGGCTGCCCCAGCTTATAGAACCAGGGGTGCCAAAAGGGGACGTGGTGGGGGCGCCTGTCCTCCAGCCTTCTCACAGTCAGGGGGCTGAGCCCAGGTGGCGTGGGGGAGGCCTGCTGGTCTGCCCTGCAGGGCTTGCTTGTGGGCAGAGGAGCCGGTCTTCCCAGCAGCCCTGGCCTGCTCCATAGGAGAGGCAGCGGTCCTTTCGAGCACTCCTGGTGCCGGGCAGCCAGGGAACCGGGACTTGACCCGCGGAGCTGCACGTCACCCTTATGCAGCCTGTGTCGCAGGCTCATCTGAATCTCCATTGTGCAGCCGTGCAAGCGGAAGCTCCACGGACCTGGGCAGAGCAGGAGAGGGCCAGCGCTGGGGCTGGCCACCTTCGTCCGTTGAAGCTGAAGCTCCTTTAAGGCCAGCCTGCAGGGTCCAGGGGCAGACTGCATGGGGGAGGGGAGGGAGGCCGCCCCCAGCGCCCCACTGTGTGGCCTCGAGCCCCTGGACTCCATGCCCAGCCTGGACCAGGCCGCTCCAGGTGTCGAGTGGGGGGCTGGCGCTTTGCACTCCCCTCCGTGCAATCCTGAAAGCTGACTCGACCCTCACCCGGGCAGGGGGCGAGCTGCTTCCTGGGGCTCTGGAGGCCGCAGTGGGTGTGGGGCCCTCGCAGGAGGCTGGGGGCTGGGATGACCGAACAGAGAATGGAAGCAAAGGTGCCCAAGCCAGAGGCCGAAGGTCTGCCCACGGCCTGCCCAGACTCTGCAAGCGGGCACTGCCCTGCTCAGCTGGACCGCCCGCCCCCGGGAGCCCTGTCGCCCATCACTGTTACGCAGCTCGGGCTGGCTACTGTGCTGCCGCCAGAGAAATGGCTCCGGGCCTGCCCAGCTGGCGAAGCCCTCCTCCTCGTAGCCCACGGGACCCTGGCCCGCCTTCGAGGAGAATTAGAGGCCCAGAGAGCGTCCGACGGGGCCAGGAGGGAGAGGGGACTGCGTCCAAGGCCCCGTCTACGAGGTCGCAGGGTTTGTAAAAGTCCCCGCGGTGGAGTGAGCGTCTAACCTGGGACCCGTCTCCTGGGCGGGGTTTTGGCCACAGCGCTGGCTGGCCCAGGGCTTTGGGCTGCCCCCGTGCAGGTCACAGGCTGAGTTAGGGCCTGGGGGCCGGGGATGGGGGCTGCGGGTGGGGCCGGCGGGGTGCTGGCTCGACTCCTCGCTTGCTTCCCGCTGCTGTCCTACTGGGATCTGTTCCCAGCCACGGTGAGCAGGGACGAGAGGAGGGACGTGGACTCCTCCTCCCCCCACCCCAAGGCTGCGGGGACCTCCACGTCCAGAGTCAAGGTGGAGCCAGAGACGGACGAGAGAGTACAGAAAGGTCCACCAGGACCAGCCCCCCTGACTCTCAGGGGGGAGCAAAAGAAGGCTCCAGTGCCTTAAGCCTCCGAGGCGTGGGGTTTACTCGTCACTGCAGCTGGCGTGGAGAAGTCTGCGCTCGGACTCGGGGACTGCAGTTGTGGGCGGACCCCATGCATGCCAGGCTGGGGGAGGGCCAGGGGAAGCTTGCGCGTGGGAGTGGAGCCCAGAGGGCGGCTCTCCAGCCGGGGGTCCCCAGGTGGTGACAGGACAGGTGCCTGGGCTGCATCGAGTGGTGGTGGAGGGCTGATATTCCCCAACGGCCGAGGGCTCTTGTGAGAAGGGGAGTCTGCACACCAGCCGAGAGGGGTGCCCACGGGAAGGGCAGGCCGGGTAGAGTGGCGAGCTTGGCTCTGGCCTCCGCGGGGGAGCGCGCCGGCACGGTCACCTCCCATGGAGGCCGGGGCCGCTCGGACTCGTCTGGGGAGTGTGGCTGATAAAGGCACCTGCTGTCCAGAGCTGCTTGGGTCTACTAACAGCAGAAACAAAGCGCCCACACGCAGCGGCAGCTGGCATTATTCTCACTCAGGACCTGCACGGTCCTTCCTCTGTGCCCCTCCTCATGCTGCACCCTAGCATAGCCCCTGCCCCAGCCCCTGCCACCGCACATCGCCACGGGGCTCTTCACAATGAAATGCTCTTGGTTTCCCCAGGTGGCCCTCGATGGGGACTCTGAGCCCCAGGCCATGCCTGGCTGTGTGCTCACCTACGGGCAGAGGTGGCAAAGGGTGCTTATAGCTGTCCCCTCCCATGTGTGCAAAGTCCTCTCGTTCATCCGTCCATCCAACCTTCTACCCATCCTTCCCCCCACCCATCTACCCATCCATCATCTTTCTATCCCTATCCATCTACCCCCCAACTATCTACCCACCCATCCACCCACCCACCCATCCATCTATCCATCTTTCTACCCTCCATCCATCTACCCCCATCCATATACCCACCCCCTGTCCATCATTTTCTACCTCCATCCATCTACCAACCCCCCATCCATCATCTTTCTACTCCCATTCTTCTACCCCCATCCATCTATACCCCATCCATCCATCTATCCCTCCATCCATCTACCCACCCATCCATTCACCCACCATCCATCCATCCATATATCCATCCATCCATCATCCATCCATCTATCCATCCATCATCTTTCTACACCCTCATCCACTCACCTCCCATCCATCCATCCATCCATCCATCCATCCATCCATCCATCCATCCATCCTCCATGTATTGGTGTCTTCTCTAAGCCAGGCACTGGACCACCACAGCTGTCTGGACTTCCTAGGTAACTCAGTTCCAGCTGGCATATGCTAATGAGCCCTGTGAAGCACTGAGGCCAGGCCTGAGAGAGGAGAGTGGGAGGGCTGGGCCTTCTTCTGGGAGCTGCCTCCGTCCCTCCCACCCCACTCTTCTTGAGGGTCCAGGGTTCCTGCAAACCTTGGGCTCCTTTGTGGGATGCCCCCACAACCACTGGCTCACCTCCATGTCCCCAAAGCCCGAGGCCCTCAACCCCAACATGGTTGCCCTGTGGCTGCCGGCACCTCCTGGCTTCCCTCCCTCCCTCTGGTTTCTGGAAGGCATCCCAGTCTGAGGCCTCCCAGGGCCTCCTGCAGACAGATGAGGGAACGCCAGAAGCTGGGGGTGGGCAAGTGTCTGCTCTGGACCTTGGGGACCCCTAAGGTGGGGTGCTGCTTGGCATCATGTGGTTTCCCCTTTGCTTCTCCAGAGAGAAGCGGGGAAACGCAGCTCTGCCTGCAGCTCAGCTGCTCCACAAGCCCTGGAGGGTGGGAACAGGTGCCCAGCTCTCAGGGCAGCAGTCTCTTCCTGTGGGAGCGTCTAGTTGTGTGACATCTATCCTCCAATTTGCCCCTTCTCCGGGTGGGTAGGGGCGGGGGTGGGGAAGGGTCTGTTTCCCAGGTTCTCGGGACGTTTGGGGATGGCCTCTGCAGACCTGAGTTCTAGTCCAGGCTCCTTCAGCCGTGTAACCATGAGATCTCGGCTGGTGACTTCCCAAGACCTGAGCCTGGCCAGCCTCTCAGGTTTGTTTAACTTTCATCTGCAAAGTGGCTCCAGATGCATGTCGAACAGCCTTCATGAATCTCAGTGTTGACAAATCCCTGCTGGGTCAGAAGTTCCCTTTAGGAGATGAGGAAACCAAGGCTCAGAGAGGCCCCTGGTTACCTGCCTGACAACCTCTAGAGGTACAGCGTTATTTCACATCCAGGCACTCCACTCCCCCACCCCGCCACCTCCCACCCCCCACCCCCACCCCGTCTAATCTCTGGGCCTGTGATTCAAAAGCTTCCTGACCCCGACACAGAAGCAGTTCATGTCTGAATACATACTGGGAAATTTGGGGTGGAAAATACATGGCTTGGTGAGAATGTGCCTATGGTCTTATATTATAAAAGTAGTAAGAAAGATATTAAATATTGAGTTTCTTTAAAACTTCAAAATAAAATCCTTCCAAAATTTAAAAATCAGAACTTGAGCTTGCTGCATGACCTTTTTTTCTATCAGGTTTATATTTGAGAAGGCTTCAGCCAATTCTTGGGTAGGTCTCCTTGGATTGCCAACTGCCACCGATGATAAGAAACTCCGGCAGGTGGCTGCATGCAAATAGCCGAGATCATTTATTGCTGTGTCACAGGTTGGCAAAACCTCCTCTCATCACTTGCCAGAATTCGGTTAATTCTGTCTCTCTAAATTGAACTCGAAGGGTGCATTCATTCTTTTAATCTAATAACCCATCTCTTTTTTTCTTTGACAAATACAGTGTTGGATTTTTTTGTGTGTGATAGAGCAATTGGATTTTGAATCTAACTGAACTTTTTATATTGACTATTTAAAAAAAAACACACGATGATTTACTTAGCATCCACAGATGTTGCTCCCGGAGTCTTAATTAATTCTTCTTTAGGATTCAAATTATAAACATCAGTGATGTGCCTTTTCTAGCCTCACTTTTCTGAAAGTGACGCCTCCATCTCGGGCCCCAGTCCAGAGGACCTTCATGCAGTCGCTTCCTCGCTTTGTTTTGCAGCTTCCCCACCCAGGCAGGTGGCTGTCTTTAAATAACAGTTTCCTTTTGCTTGTTGCATGTATCTGTAAATGAAACAACGCAGTGCGCGGGTTTGTGTTTGGCTTGTTTCACTCAGCTTCTGTTTTAAAGAGGCATCCGTTGCGTGGGTGGCTGTCATCCATTGGTTTCCATTGCTGTCTGTCAAGGTTTATTCTCCGTGTCGCCGTTGGAGACCGTTTGGGTCTTGTGCACGCGTTTCTGCTGGGTGCATCCTTGGCAGTGAAATTGCTGCTCACCGTGTGTGTGCGTCTTTAATTTCTTGCGTAAGTTTAAACTCTTCCCCGGCGTTCTAGTTTTGTCTCAGCAGCTCCACCATTTTGCATTCTCAGCAGCCCTTGCAGCTCAGTGTGCTGGTGGGTTCTGATTTCTCATTAAAGCTCGAATCAGCCCTTTTTTAAAAATGATGACTGGGAAGCGTTTTCTTCATTTACTGAGCAGTTGGATTTCCTCTTTTGTGATATGCTTGTTCAAATCTCTGACCCATTTTTTCCTACTGGATTTGCAGTCTTTTGGATTTGCAAGAGTTCTTCGTATATTTTAGATATGAGACCTTTATCAGTTATACGTGTTGCAAATATTTTGTGCCACTACTTGGCTTGCCTTTTCGCTCTTTTACTAGTTTTTTTTTTTTTTTGGATGAGCAGAAATACTTAATTTTTATGTGGTCAGATCGATCCATCTTTTCCTTTATGGTCATTGCATTTTGAATCCTGTTCAAAAATCTTTTCCTATCTCAAGGTCATGAAGGTGTTCTCGTATCCTCTTTTAAAGGCTTTATTAATTGTTTTGACTTTCACATTTAGATCTCAGTGTGTCTGGAATGAATTTTGTGTCTGCCTGGACGTAGAGGTCGTTTCATTTTTTTCTCCTTGCTGTTCTGCAGTGCAGTCTTCTCAATCAAATGTCCGTGCGCACACGGCTTGTCTCCAGCTCTCCATTCTCCTCCAAGGCATAAAACCCACGTTTTCTTAATTCAGGAGCTTTATAAGTCTTGATGCCCGGTTGAGGAAATTCTCTCAGGGTTTTTTTTTCTTCCTTCTGGACAGTGTCTTGACTCTTTTTGGCCCTTTGAATTGCCATATAAATTTTAAAACTAGCATGTTAAATGCCACAGAAAATTTTTTCAGGATTTTGGTTGGGATTTAGAATTTATAAATGTGAGGAAAATTGACATCTTTATACTAATGATTCCTTCAATCAATGCAAATTGTATTTTTCTCCATTTTTCAGAGCTTCTTTAAAATTTATCAATAGTGTTTTATAGTTTCCACATAAACACCTTTACATTTTATTAGATTTATTCCTTCTTAATATTTTTAGATGTTATTGTAAATGGTTTTATTTTTTCTGAGCTTTTATTGAGGTACAACTTGCTTACAATGAAATACATAGTATTTAGAGTACAGTTCAATGAGTTTTGACATATGTGCATATATATTATATATGTTGTGTGTGTATATATACATACATACCCAAGGAACAAGAGCTCAATCACCAATGCCACCTCATGTCTCTTTCCAGGCAATTGTCCCATCTGTCTCGCTGAGGCAGCCACTGTTTGGAATTTTGTCATTGTAGATTAGATTCGCCTGTTTTAGAGTTCTATATAAATGGAATTATACAATATCTACCCTTTGGCATCTACCTTCTTTCGTTCTGCATAATGTTTGTGAGAGTCATCCTTGTCGTTTTGTGCACTACTAGTCATTCTTTTTTATGGCGGAAAGGTATTTCATCACATGAACGTACCACAGTTTGTTTCCCATCTGCTTCTTGCTCTGGATGCCTGTTCTTGGTTAGATGTATGTGTTCCAATGTTATCTTCCAGTCTGGGGCTTGCCTTTCATTTTATCAATGATGTTTTTTGAAGAGAAGAAGTTTTAAAAGTATTGGATGAAGTCCAATTTATCTATACTTCCTATAATGCTTTGTGCTTTTTTATGTATCCCAAGGTTGCAAAGATTTTTTTCTTCCCCTAGAACTTTTTTGTTTTTAATGCAGATCTACTGGCAACAAATTCTATCAACTTTTTGCTTATCTGAAAAAGCTTTTATTTAACCTTCATTTTTATAGGATATTTTTGCTAGATATGGAATTTTATGCTGACAATTTTTTTCTTTCAGAACTTGAAATATATCATTAAAAGTCTCCGAGTGTATGTAGTTTCAGGTGATATGTGGGCTGTATTTATTCTCTTGTTCCTTCATATATGTGCTTTTCCCCCTCTGGATGCTTTGAAGATTTTCTCTTTCTCACTGGTTTTCTGCATTTTTTAAAAATTAGATTCTGCCTTCATGTGGTTTTCTTTGTGTTTATCCTGCTTGGGGTTCATTGAGCAGTTTGTATCTGTAATTTATAGTTTTCGTGAAATATAGAAAAGTTTTACTTGTTATTTCTTTAAGTAAATTTTTTCTTCCTTTCACCCTGGCCCCATTCCTTTTGGGGCTCCAATTGAATTTTTATTTTTTTAGGAGGTGCTGGGGATTGAACCCAGGGCATCATATATGGGAAGCAGGCGCTCAACCACAGAGCTAGATCTGTGTTGGTTTTTTCGTGGTTTTTTTTTTTAATTTTTTTAATGGAGGTACCGGGGATTGAACCTGGGACCTTCTACATGGGAAACAGGTGCTCAATCACTTGAGCTACACCCACTCCCCTCAAGCTGCATTTCAAACTGCATGATTCTGAGCCCCAGATTCCTGATGCTCTTTCAGTATTGGGGGGGGGGGAATGTGTGTGTTCCCCCTGAGCTGCTGCTTGTTTTTGTTTCAATTGATCTTTTCTTCTGCAGTGCCCGATATTCTGTCAATCCCATCCAGTGGACATTTTTAAATTTGGAGATTGCATTATCTAGTTATAGATGTGGCTGTTGGCTCTTTTTTGATACTTTCCATAGTTTTTCCTCATTTTGTTAATGTTTTCCTTTAAATATTTGGGCAAATTTAAATAGTTATAACAGGTCCTTGTATGCTATAGACTGATAGTTTTCTATGAATTGATTTATTTTTCCTGTTTACAGGTTGCAATTTTTAAGTGGATGCCAGGCAACTTAAATTTCACATTATTGATTGTTTTGGTTTTGTTGTCTTCCTGTAAAGAGTTTTGAAGTTTGTTTCAACAGGCACTTGTGAGCACGTTGGTCTCTTTGAGGCTTGTTAGTAGAGTATAGAGTAGGCATTACTCCGGGGAAAATTTAGCCCTACTAACACGGTATAGTACTTCTAGGGTCTCTGTTGATTGCTCAGCTTTGTTCAACAAAGCCTTTTTATTCTGGCAGGATGGAATTAAAATATCTTCCACCCTTGTATGAGATCTTGGAATTTTAGCTTTGCATTGTTTCACCCTATGGGTGTATGGATTAGCGTCCAGGAAAAACCTCAGTGAGATGCTCATGAAGATCTGTATAGCTCTTACTCTGCTTGGCTCCTTCTCCGACGATCTGTTTCACAAATTCCAGCTGCTTCAGCCTCCCCAGACTCCTGTCTCTCTCCCCCGCAACTTATCAAGATGGCCATGCTCTGCCCCAAGCAGAAAGCCAGAGCAGTTTTAGGACTTATGTCATTTGCTTCCTTTATCTCAGGGATGGCAGTCCTGCATTGTCGTTTATACCTAAATGTGAAAACAGTTGCTTATATAATTTGTACAAATATATTAATATGTTTTGTACAAATATATCTCCTTTCTCTTCCAGGCTCTGCTGACTTTTACCTTCTGGCTACTCCCTCTGTGGATTTCTTTCTCTCTGTCTTAATCTCATTCTCTTATAAAGGACTCATTTATAGGACTATAAAGGAATAGGATTAAGATCCGTCCTGATTGAACTGGGCCTCATCTTAACTGACACATTGTGGCCTCATCAAAAGGCCCTCCTTACAAGGGTTCTCGCCTACAGAAATAGATCAAGTTTAAGAACATGTGTTTTTTTCTGGGCCACATACAGCTCTAAACCACCACACCAAGTAATGTATTCTTTGTGTTTATCTTGATTGGGGTTGGTTTGCCAAGATTCTTGCAGCTGTGGGTGGATGATTTTAGTAAAACTTAGAAAAAATTTCAACCAATATTTCCTCAGATATTTTTTATCATCCATTTCCTTGCTGTTCTCTTTTAAGGATTCCAATTCCACATGTTAGACTGCTTCAAACTGTCTGAGAGGTTATTGAAATTCTTTTGTTTTTATTCTAAAATGTCTCTGTGCTTTATTTTGGAATTTTATTGACTTGTCCTAAAATTCAATTGTTCTTTTTTTCTTCATTGTCTTATGTCCTATTAATAGCATACAATAAATTTTTTATTTCTGAGCTTGCATTTTTTTTTTTAGTTCGGAGAGGTTCATTGATCCTTTTAAAATTAATTTCCATATCTCTCCTGAAATTCCCCATTATATCTATTTTTCCTGTACAGTATTTAACATTTATCATGATTATTATTATTTTATTGCAAAGTACTGGGGATTGAACCCAGGACCTCGTACATGGGAAGCAGGCGCTCAACCACTGAGCTACTTCTGCTCCCCAATGAGAGGATTTTTAAAAATATGTTTCTTTGTTTTGTTTTTAGGAGGTACCGGGGATCAAACCCGGGACCTTGTACATGGGAAGCAGGAGCTCAACCACTTGAGTTACATCCGCTTTTACTAATTTCAACATTTTTCTGTGGGTCTGTTCCTATTGACTGGTCATTCTTTAGACTACTGTTCATGTTTTCCTGTTTCTTGTCATGTATATTCTAATTTTTTAGTATACTAGGTGTTTTGGATGGAGCGTTGTAGAAGCCCTAGATGCTATCATCTTCCTCCGGTGACAGTTCACTTACTGGTGCTTCGCTTTGTTACTTTGGGAGCTTAGTTTTAGCTTTGTTAGGCAAAACGTATTGTTTTGTTTTGTTCTCTAGTCCTGAGGCATGTTCTATGATCCTGGAACGTGACCTTATTATTAAGGAATGGTTTTTATGGCTTTTCAGTGGAATTCCTGAGATTTTACCAACCTAATGTGGTTGAACACAAACTCCAAGCTCTGCTTCTCCAAAACAAGACAGCTACCAAAAAGTCTATTAAATTCTTTTTGTCTTGTGTTTTCCTGAGTTCTTTGAAATTTTGTGTCATGCATGTTCAGTCCAGGAATCAACCAATTTGTTTGTGTGAAGCTTTGGGCCTTTCCTCTCGACAGTTCTCACTTTTCTGGTATTTTCACCCTCAATTTCCACAGGCACTGGCAGCACTGAACTCTAACCTCTCAGACTTCGGCTCACTAAGATGCTGCTTTCGGCCTGACCGCATTCCCTGTGTCTTTGGGCAGATGTGGGTCCCACCCAGCGTACTGCCTTCTTCCAGATGAGGACACACCTTCCCTTTGTCTATTTTTGTTGGCTCTCCTGTGACCTCAAAAAATTGCTTTTTGCATTTGTGAAGAGTTTATAATTGTTACCAGCAAGATGATTAGTCTGACATAAGGTACTCCACTATTACCAGAAGCTGTAAGGCATATAAATATTATCTTTAAAAATATTTTCTGCTTATTTCTGGTGTGTTGAAATGAAATTGTTTTTTTTTTAATTGATGTGAAATTCACACATCAAATGTTAACCACTTTGAAGTAAACAATCAGCAGTCTTTAGTACATTCACAAGGTTGTGCAGGCACCACTTCTATCTAGTTCCAAATATTTTCATCACCACCAAATTAAACCCTATAACTAGTAAGCAGTTATTCCCTCTTTGCATCTACCCTCAGGCCCTGACAACCACCAACCTGTTTTCCGCCTCTAAGGATTTATCTCTACTGGGTATTTCATATAAATGGAGTCATACAATATGTGACTCTTCGTGTCTTGTGTCTTTCACTTGGTATCATGTTTTTGAGGTTCATCCACATTGTAGCATATATCAATACTTCATTCCTCTCTATGGTTAAACAAGATTCCATTTTATGTACATACCACAATTTTTCAATTCATCCATTGGTTGACATTTGGGGTGTATATACCTTTTGGCTGTTGTGAATAGACCTGCCATGAACACTTGTATCCAAGTATTTGCATACAAGTATTGTGTACAAGCAATATCTGAGTACATTTCAACTTTGGGGGTTTATATCTAAGGGTGGAATTTCTGGGTCACATAGCAACTTGATGTTTGACTTTTTGAGGCACCACCAAACTGTTTTCCATAGTGGCTGGCCATTTTACACTTCCCCCAGTATATTAGTCAGCCAAAGGGGTGCTGATGCAAAATACCAGAAATCAGCTGGTTTTTATAAAGGGTATTTATTTGTGGAGAAGCCCACAGTTACCAGGCCATAAAGCATAAGTTACTTCCCTCACCAAAATCTATTGCCACGTGTTGGAGAAGATGGCTGCCGATGTCTGTGAGGGTCAGGCTTCCTGGGTTCCTCTCTTCCCGGGGCTTGCTTCTCTCTGGGCTCAGCTCCTCTGCTATCTCCACAAGCCCAGATGTAGACTATCAGGCAAATGGCTTGTTTCTCTTCCAGGGACTTTTCTCTTTCCTCAGGACCAAGCTCCTCTGTGTGCATACTTCCTGGGGCTCCAGCTCAAAAACTCAGCTTCAGAACTCCACCTCTGTACTTTGCTATGTCTTTTATCTGTGAGTCCCCACCCACCAAGGGGTGGGGACTCAACACCCTACTGATGTGGCCCAAAGTCCTACTCATAATTTAATCAATTAAAAGTGATACCTCTGACAGACCAGTTTACAAACATAATCCAATAACTATTTCTGGAATTCATAAATAATGCAAAACTGCTACACCTACCAACCCATGAGATTCCAGTTTCTCCACACCCTTGTCAACATTTGTTGTTATCTGTTTGTTTGTTTTTTTAATCATAACCATTCTAATGGTATCTCACTGCTATTTATATTTCCCTAATGACTAATAATGTTGAGAATCTTTTCATATGCTTGCTGGCCATTTGTGTATCTTCTTTGGAGAAATGCCTATTTAAGGCCTTTGCTCAATTTTTAATCAGGTGTTTTTGTTGTTGGTTTGTGAGTGTTCTATATATATTCTGGACCCCGGACTCTTAGTAAATATATGGTTTGCAAGTCTTTTTACTTTCTTGATAATATCCTTTGCACAAAAGATTTTAATTTTGATGAAATCTAATTATCTATCTTTTTTGTTGTTCATGATTTTGGTACATTATATAAGAAAATCCTTGGCCAAATCCAAGGTCATGACAATGTACCCCTATGTTTTTTCCTGAGTTTTAGAGTTTTAGCTCTTATATTTAGACAATGGTTCCATTTTGAGTTAATTTTGTATATGCTGTGGGGTAGGGAGGTCACCTCCATTATTTTGTGTGTGTATATACAGTTATCCTAGGACTGACTTTTGTGTGTTGATTTTATATCCTGCAACTTTGCTGAATTTGTTTATTAGCTCCAGTAATTTTTTGTGGAAGCTTTGGGATTTTATAGGATCTTATGATCTGGGAATAGAGATAGTTTTACCTCTTTATTTCCAATTTAGGTGCTATTTCTTTTTCTCTCAATTGATCTGACTAGAATTTCCAGTACAATGTTAAACAGAAGTGGTGAAAGCAGACATCCTTGTCTTGTTCGTGATCGTAGGGGTAAGCTTTCATCCTTTCACCATTGAGTCTGATATCGTGGGTTTTTCATAAATGTCCTTTATCATGTGGAGGAAGTTCCCTTGATTCCAAGTTGGGTGGTTTTATTATGGAAGGACATAAAATTGTTTTTTAATATTGATTCACAGATTCTTTCACATTAGAAAATATGAATATTAATTATAATTATAGATTTGTAAATTCCTTGCCTTACCTATATATTATATCATCTTCAAATAATGATGGTTTATTTTTTGCCACTACTCACATATGACTCATTTCTTTTCCTTGACTTCATGCACTGGCTCGTTCCGCTCTGCGATATCAAATGGCAGCTTTGCAGCAGGCATCCTGGTTCTCTTCCCTGCTTTTGAGGAGAGGTTTGTATAGGTCACCATTAAAGTTAATATTTTGTGTAGATATTTTTGTAGATGCTCTTTATCAGATTAAGAATGATTCATTCTACTCCTAATTGCTTTTAGTTTTTTTTTTTTTTCAGTCAAGGATGAATATTCAACTTTTAAAAAATCAAACAGAGTTTTCGTATTTACTGAGATGATCATATGATTTTTCTCCTTTATCTGTTAATATGGTAAATTATATTGATTGATTTTATAGTGTTAAAAATAAATTTTCATCCTGGGAAAAACAGATTAGGCCATGATATATTCGTTACTCTTCTTATATTTTCTTAATTCAGTTTGCTAATACTTCATTTAGGATTTTTGCTTCTTTGTTCACAATTGAGGTTTCTCTGCCATTTCCTTTACTTCAATACTATCCTTGTCAGGTTTTGGTTTTAGTGTTATGTTAGGCTTATAAAGTGAATTGCACAATGTTCCTTTTTTCCCTCCATTCTCTGAAAGAGTTTGTGCAAGTTTAGAATTATTTCTTCATTAAATGTGTGGCAGAACTTCCCACTGAAGACATCTGTGCCTAGAGTTTTCTTTATGGGAAGGGTTTGTATTACTAATTCAATTATTTTATTATTTCTAGGTTAATTTTGGTTTTATATAGCTTCTTCAGGCAGGTTTGGTAAGCTGTGTTTTCTTAGAAATTGGTTATTTTCAACTAAGGTAAGAAAAATTCTTTTTTTTTTTTTTTATATAAATATATATGCATATATGTGTATTTGCTTACAAAAATGTTATTTATAAATATATATACATATATTTTAAGAGGTGCTTAGATTACCCAAAATATTACACGGAACCCACTGGGATTCCCATGTTGCCCACCTCCCACACCTCCCACCACATCCCACACAAACATCTCCCACAGTGTGGCCCACCACCCTCAATGGACTTACACATCCTGGGGCCTTGCCACCAACCATAGACTGGTGATTCTAGCAATGCAAGAAAAATTCTTATCATAAAGGCAGATCTGTCTTCTGTCTGCAACTTATGCCCAGAATAAAATCCCAATTCCCTGTTTTGGCTTACTAGGTCCTATCTGTTTTGCCTTTGTCTACCTTTTCAATCGTATCTCCTTCTCGCCTCATCTGCTCTAATCACACTGGTTCCCTTGTTATTTGTTTAAAAAGGCTAAGTTATGTCCATCTCAGTGTGTACACACTTTCAGCTCCATCTTCCTGGGATTCTCTTTCCCACATCTTCACACGACCTTCTCTCTCACTTCACTCAAATATCTGTTCAAAAGTCAGCTCCTTACAGAAGACTTTCTCCATTGCCTCCTTAAAATAGCACCCTCAGTGTATTAGGTTGCCTACTTCTGCGTAACAAATGACTCCAGAACTTAGAACAGCAATGAGCATTTATTATCGCACACAACTTCTGGGAGTGCCTTAGGTGAGTGGCTCCAGCTCAGGGGGTCTCTGACCCTGCGCTGAAGACATTGCCAAGGCTGCGGTCACTTGAGACCTGCTTGCAGCTGAAGCAACCACTTCCAAGATGGCTCAGTGGAGGACTGGCAAGTGAGGGCAGGGCCCTCCGTCTCCATAGGAACACGTTAGTGCCCTCTTGATATGACAGCTGGCTTCCCCCAGAGTGAGTGACACGAGAGAGCAGGGTGGGAGAAGCCATGCCATTGGCGACCCGGCCTCGCTGTCACACTCTCAATTCCCCGACATCCCGCTGATTCCACACATCATCCGTATTCAGTGTGTCTGGGGGTGTGCAGGGACATCCGTTCCAGGAGGCGAGGGTCACTGGGGACCCCTTAGAGCCCAGTGGCTACGACACGTAGCCCTTTAGCCTTTATTCTGCTTTATTATTATTTTCCATTAGCCCTCTAGCCAGCCAGGGGGATGCCATCCGTGGATCTGTCCCCTGCTTGTCGTCTGGCTCGCCCATTTGAATCTTGACTCCCAGAAGGTTTTGTCTTTCTCGCCCATCACAGAGCCTTGTCGCGCACATCCCCTCATTGTTAGGTGAATAAATAAACGGACGGTTTACTGGTAACCTGGAGTGGGGCTGGGCAGAAGGAAGAAAAAGTCATTGAAGGGGTTAATGAGCAGTGAGCCAGCAGGTCAGATGGAGAGGCAGGGCCGGGGAGGTAAGGGGGCTCAGGATGTAAGTCGGGGACAAGGGATGGATAATTTGGGGCAGAATGGGTAGCCGGGAGCAGAGCTAAGCCAGGAAATGGGTGGTTATTATAGAAAAACTGAGCTATTTTCTTTGCTGTATAGTTCTTTGGCTCCATTGCAATAGAGAAGCAGGCTGAGGAAAACTGGCCCAAAAAACGTCACTCAAAAAAAAAAAACAAAAAAAAACAAAACAAAACCAAAAAAACCCTCACGAGGTAGCACTTACCCTGAGAATGGAATTTACAGATTTGTTAAAATGCACAGTGGGTGGGTGAGATGCTTGAAAATGCAGATTGTCAAGTCAAAGTTCAAATATCTTTGGTGCAGATCTTTCTTGATTGACAGAGTAGATAAGTATTCAGTCAATTTTGTAAGTGTTTGCTTCTGATTCACGGCTGGGAAGAGCTTCCATGGAGCTATTCTTGATGATAACATAAATATCTATTTCTATAATTTCTGGAAATTAATATTCAGCTTGCATCCAAACAGCTCTGATGGAAATGAGAGACTTGCCGGGTACACTGTGTGCCAGGAGTGGAGACCTGGGAACTCTCCCTCTGGAAAAGAATCCTCGCTTTGCACAGATTACTTCTTGCTGAGGGCTAAAGCAGAGCCACATGTCTTTGTGGGTTTTTAATGACTCAAACTGGACTTTCTGAATGTACTTCTCTTCCCATTCAATCCATATTTTTCAGCATTATCAGAACTGGTTAAGCACTGTGGAGAGGTGAGGGAGCCTTGGTTCAAATTCCAGATACTTCTCTTTCCACCTGTATGACCTTGGGCAAGTTTCCTAGCCTCTCTTTGCCTCAGTTTCCTCATCTGTAAAATGAGAACACCAGATCACCTGCCACAGATTTCTTGTGAAGATGAGATTAGTTGTATATGTGAAGCTCATAGGACAATACCTGGAACACAGTAAACATTATTTAAGTGGTAGGTATCATTTTATTTTTATAAGAAGCAGTTTCTATCTTCAGGGAGGCAGTGAGATACCGGACAGAGAGCATGATTCAGCACTGGAATATCATCTGCCCTTCCTGAGTCCCACCGCTAGTTGCCTTCAAATTATCCACTTTACCCCACTTTATCACCAGAACTCGAAACTTGTTAGCATAGGAATGTGTCCAGCTCACAAGCAGAAACTACTGCCTCCACCACACTGCTATCTCCATTGCTACATTTCCCAGCCTTCTTCATAGCTGGGGACGGCCAAGTTCTCTCCAATGAGATGCAAGGGGAAGTGGCTTGTTGGAGCGTTCAGGAAGGCTCTTCAGAAGGTAGGCAGATTCAGCTAGCAGGTAGATACCTTTTGTCCTTTTCCCCCCCTTCATCCTACCTGGAAAACAGATGTGGTGTTGGAGATGGAGCAGCCATTTTGTGATCAATGGACAACAAGCGCTTGCTAAGGATGGCTGAGCAGAAAGGTAGAAGGAAGCAGGGTCTCCAATGGCATCAGAGAGCTGCTCAGTGAGCCCTGCACTGCCAACCAAAAGGCTTCTACGGATCTCCAGCCACTGCTTAAGGTTCTGTGCAGGAAATGATAATTCCCGATGGACACAGGCAGCTCACTAAGGCAGCACACTAGTCCTGCCTTGAGAAATGCATGTTGTTATTCCTGTCTTTTAAGTGACGTAGCTGACGTTCAGAGCCCACAGGCCACACAGCCACAAGTGGCAGAGTTGAATTTGAACCCCAGTCAGTTTGATCCCAGAGTCTGAGCCTTTCCTTCAGGGGTCTTTCTCCTTGGGATCAAGCCCCAGTCCCAAGCCGTTCTCCACAGCCTTGTTTTTGAAATGTGTCAGTGTCTCCCTGGAGCGCCTTGGTGTCAGGAGACTCTATTTACTAGTTTGCAGACACCCATTGGGCTGTTTTCATAGCCCTTCTTCTCTGGAGACACCCGTCCTGCTCTTGGATGTGGCCAGAAGCCATGTTTCTTCTCTGCGACTCTGCCTCTGGATGCAGCTGGTTGGTATGGGGGATCATCTGACCTAAACTGGGTCCATCAGGTCATCTGGGGGTCTTGGATTTTACAGGAAGGGGCATGGACCCGAGGGGAATCTAGTGCAGTGGCTTCCAAACTCCAGCATGCACCTGGGCCACGTGGGAACTTAGTTACAAGTTTCTAGGTGACTCTGATGTGACTTATGACAAGAATAATCTGTGAGCTGCTGCCGTGGTAGCAGGAGTGGGTTTTGCTCTCCTGTTCCCTGAGGTAGGTCTGGCCGTCCAGCTCTTCCTTAATTCTGTGAGTTTTTCCAGCATCTTCAGTGGTCCTACTCCACCCCTCCCCTCCCCTCCCCTCCGCTCCCCTTCCTTACCCTCCCCCCCTCTCCCCTCTCTTACCCTCCCCTTCCTTTTTACCCTTTTGCTTAAACTAGTTGAGTTTGATTTCTGTGACCTCACCGTGTCCCTGCCTCCTGGTCGGGAAGTGTCCTGACAGCGTGGGCTGCCCTGGACCTCTCGGCTTCCCTGGGCCAGCAAAGGGCTTGGGCACAGGGTGAGGTTCCAGCAAAGGCTCACCCTTCTTTTGGGCCCTTCAGCCCATCCGAGCCTGACAGGTCCAGGGAATTGTGCTATTTTCCCCTCGGTGCTTTTAGTTTCCTCATTTGCTCTGCAAAGACCCTGCTTGGGCCCTCGATTTCTTTTCCTAGCTCTGTCAACTTGCTCTTCATTTCATCCTGTCTCACGTTAGCTCATTTCATTTGAGTCGTGGTCTAGCCGCGGTGCCCTGCGGCGCAAAAGCCGCTGGAGGACGCTTGCTCTCTTCGACGAGTTCTTCTTTCCTCCGCGTGGGGCTGCTTATATTTGGAGATGATGGTACTTCTTTTCTTTCTGTAGCAAGACCACGGCTGTGCTTTCTTTTCATCTTGTCTCTGCTTGGGCAGTTCTATATAAGGTAGGTAACTTCTTGATCTCTTCCCGCACATTTGAGACCAGGTTAGTTCCTGCCTGAGTTGGGTGTGGAGCTGGGTTATTTTGCATTCACTCTGCTTTCAGCAGCCTGGGAGCATGGCCCTGTGAAGAGCAGGGAGGGACTCCCTTTGCGGAGATTCTATGCCAAGTCATCTTCCAGGGCTTCTGCAAGGGGCCGAGGGCGTGTGCTTCCGTGCGGAGGCTCTGGGCATCCCGCTTTTTTCCTAATTCAGTGCATTGCTTTGCCTCCCTCTGCCCACACTTCACGCCTTCTCCCCAGCATCAGTTTCCACTGCTTTGGAGTCTACAAAGGACAAAACAAACAGCGGAACACTTACCCAGCTTGCGTCTCTTGGACCTGAGATGAGTGGAAAGCTCAGGATTTTGTCACCTGCCCACTGTGGTTCCTGGAGCTGGGAAACTCAGCCTCTCTGTTCCACTCACTCCTCTCACTTCTGTTTCTCTCTCTCTCTCTTTTTTTTTTTTTTGAGGTTAACAGATTTTATGCCTGGAAGTAGAAGCCTTTTCTTCTTCTTTTTTTTTTTTATATTTTAAAAGATGCTTAGATTATATAAATGTTACACAAAAATTACAGGGATTCCCATGATCTCCACCTCCCACACCTCCCACAACAACCCACATAAACATCTTTCATTAGTGTGGCATGTTTCTTTCTTTGAGCTCCAGTTTGTGGCCAAAGCTTAGGGCCCCTCCTCGTCTGGTTGCTTTGGTGATGGGCAGAGTCGCGGCGGCCCTGGGTTTTGCAGGCTCTGGCCAGAAGTGCTCGTGTGGTTGGTTGAGGGCAGTCTCCGAAGAGGATGTGTCAGGCCTCCGTCCCCTGTGGGTGGCCAAGCCCGGCCCACCCAGAAGCAGGTGCCACCAAAGAGCAGGTGGGAGGGCTATCTCCAGGTGCTTCTCTGCAAGTGGAATCCCCAGAGCCTGGAAAGGGAGATGTCGCCAAGGCTGCTGGGGGGCTTGAGGGCGACTCTGCACACGTGCACCTGCCAAGTTGTTAGAGAATCCCTGAGGGATTTCGAGCCCTGGGAACCGCGCCGGCCGGCCCTCTGGCTGCTCTTTTCCTTTCCGGCTCCCAGCAAAGGCCCGGGAACGGGCTCCCCATCCCCTGCTCGGGTCATTTCCCCGGCTTTTCTCCCCTCCCTGCGCCTTTCTTCTCCCTCCCTCCTCTGAAGCTCTCCCTCTCTTCCCCAGGCTTAGGCTGGTGGCGGGAACCTGCATCTCAGGGAGAGGCTCGGGGTGCTGGCTGTACCCCCTGGACACCCTGCACCCCCTCCGGGCATTTGCAAAGATCCCGACCTCCACCCGTTGCAGCCCCCTTGTAGCTTTCTTACACTTCGTGGTTGGAAATCTCTCCCCTTCAAGAGGCTAAATAAGCCCTGGCTCTGCTTATTTAGTTGGTTAATCTATGTTAAAGCCATCAGATATGATTTATCAATTTGCTTGAAAGAGAAATCCCTGGAGGGAGATGCCATCAACATTTTTTTTTTTCAATGTATCTCGCATTAAACTTGATACTAAAAACTTTTCAAGAGAAGATTTGGAAATAAAAAGTATATGTAGTAAAGCAAAATTGCTTTATCCTTTTGTTGCATTTTAGGAATAAAAATTATTTGATGATTTTAATTAAAAGGTCTCCAGGCCCTGTGGCACGTTGACCTCAGGGCAGGGGAAGCAAGTGGGACCCGGTCCCTGCCCCGAGCCTGGCAGCCTCGCGGCTGGGTGCTGGGTGACCGCTGTCCTTGGCCTCCGTGGAAGCCAGAGGAGGGGTGTACTCTGCCCGCGGACTTGGGGGGGGGCTTCATCTCTTCCTGAGATGCATACGGGGTCTTCCAAGGAGGGAAGGAGGGGACAGCTGGTGCCGCGTGTGCTGGGGGACAAGGGTAACCACATATCAGTGGACGAAATGGAGAATGCGCTCAGGGGCGGGCGTGGAGGCCTCTGTCTCCAGGGCGACTGATGCCATGAGAACCTGTCAGCTGAAGAGCACTGAGTCCCGGTTGGGGGAGTTCTGGGGGCTTGGGGGGGGGCGGGTGGGACTAGAGGCGGGGAGGCGAACCGGGAGGCTGCGGAGGCCCAGGTGAGAGCTGGCCAGGGCCGCGGGGGCTGCGGGGAGGGGGGCGGCGGGCAGATGCGAGTCACCTGGGGAGGCAGGGAGGGCCAGCCGTGGAGGGGGCGGCCACAGGGGTGAGGGCAGCGCCAAGCATAGCTGTGCAGAGGGGCAGTGCTGGGGGGAGCGGGGCAGAGGCCTGGGGAGGGAGTGGGGTGCCAGGGGCCCCTGAGCGAGCCGCGTGGGTTGGGCAGGGGGCGGGAGCCAGCGGGCATTAGTGCTGGGAGGGAGGCGAAGCCTGGGGCAGGCGGTGGCTGTGTGACAGGGCAGGAGGACCCTGAAGCCTGCCTCGCTGTGACCCTGGGCACGGCTCCGATGAGCCGCGTGACCCTGGGCAGGCTAGGGAAACTCGTGCCTCAGTTTCCTCACCTGTAAAACAGGGATCACTGTCCCTACTTCATACGGTTGTTGGAAAATTAAATGATTTGTCCCAGCATAGTCATTAGCCTTTATTAGCAGGTGGCTGTTAACGCAAAGAGCGAGACCACAGGCATTGAGCCGGGGACCCCGGCATTTCACAGGAGGGTCAAAGGACGCGATTAACGCAAGCAGAGAAGGCAGGGAAGGTGCCCATCGAGAGGTGGTAGGGAGGCGGCGATGAGACCTCTCCAGGGCCAGGTGGGTCACGACAGACGCCCAGGAACCACCTGTGCATTTGGACTGCGGAGGCCCCGTGCTTTGGGGGAGCCCAGTGGTGGCAGGTGAGGGGGGGCAGTGGAGAAAAGGACGCACGTGCAGGTGATGCAAGCCTGAGGCCAGAGCGGAGGGACCCGAGCTGGAAGCCCCAGGTTCCCGCTGTGCCCTGGTCCTGGTGGAGAAGGGGGCGTGCTGGGGCAGGGGTACAGATTCTGCGAAAGGCCACAGCGCAAGCACTGGCACCCAACGGGGGCGAGCATGGGTGGGTGGCCAGGGGAGGCCCCTGGGGGAGGTGGTGCTCAGGTCGTGACGGAAGGGCAATGCAGGGGGCTGGGGGTTGGGGGGATGGCGAGCTGGTCTCCCCCTGGAGCGGCCCAGCCCTGCTTCTCTCTCCCAGGGGTCTCCCACACCCTGCCTTGTTACCGTTCCGAGTACACCCCGCACCTCTCTCTGGCAAGCGGCATCCAGCGTGGCCCTCTCAGCTCCCCGGCTGGGGTCTGGCACGGAGAGGGGCTGGGGGACTATTTGCCAAGGAATGAAGGATGAGATAGCTGGGCAGCGAGTAGAGCGCCCGCCGGCGCCGTGGCTCCGGGCGCCTTTCCATGGTGCGAGCCTCGTGGCCTCTGAGAAGCCCTTTCTGAACGTGCCTTGGCAGTGCTCCCTCTTGGTGCCGTCACGCATTCAGCCACCAGCCCCAGCTTGATTTCTCAGCACTCATGGGGCTGCAGTGAGCACCTTGACTATTAATCCTGGTTCTCTTCTCTGACTCTTTCCTTAAAACACATGAGCCTGGACACCCACGGACCCTGCAACGCCTTGTCCTGCCCTGCCAGCCGAGCCCCATCTCTGTGGAGGCCCCCAGAGGCGATGACTTGGGGAGCAGCAGCCACACAGGAAATGCAATTGCATCGGGTTTTGCCCCGGCTGACCGGTGCCGGTACCCCGGGCGAGGCCGTGTAGCATCTGCTCAGGTGGGGCATGAAGTGTAGCCTCAAGGCGTAAAAATAGGGGTCCCCGTCCTCCCTCCAGCCGCAACCTGAATCTCGGGGTCTGACGCCCTTCTGGCTCCTGTTTGGCAAGGCACTGCACACTCCTGGGGCGCTGGGGTTGGGTGTGGGCGGAGCTGACCCAGGAGCCAAGCCCGAAGGACTCCATCCGAGGGAAGAGGGAGCCGAGAGGAAGGAGGAGGGGCAGCCTGCGCTGGGGGGCAGCATGGGCCCCGGTTCTCACCCACGCCTGGAGGAGAGGGAGATGCCGAGCAAGCACAGTAAAGGCCTTCAGCAGGCGCCATCCAAGCCACTGGTACTTCCGTGCGAACCAGTCAGCTTTGGCTGAGTAACAAACCACCTCAATTAGTTTCCTGGGTGGCTTAAAACAGACATTGACTGTCTCGCAATTCTGGAGGCTGGAGCCTGAAATCAGGGTGTCCATGGGGCTGCCATGCCTCCAGAGCTTCCAGAGCAGGATCCTTCCTTGCTCTTCCCAGCGTCTGGGAATGCCTGTGGCTTGTCTCTGGCTCCGTCTTCTCCCTGGTGTCTCTGTGTCTCCGTGTCCAAATGCCCCCTCTTCTTATAAGGACACCAGTCAAGGTATGACGGCATCTGGACTTGTCACACCTGCAAAGACCTCTTTCCAAATAAGTTCACAGTCACAGGTGTGTGGGCTTAGGAGCCAAACACGGCAATTCAACACACAGCACTTAGTGGCTCAAAACACCGCGTGGCACTCGGCGCGTGATTCTGGGGGGCGGCGTTTGGGCCGGGCTCAGCCGGCCACGCCTCTGGCCTTGGCAGGGCCCTGCGCGTGTCCGTGCCCAGCCTCAGGTAAGCAAGGTGGCGCTGCACCTGGGGGCTGGCGGGCCTCTCCGCCCAGCAGGCTAGCCGGGGGCTTGCTCTACCAGCCCGGGCAGGTTTCCAGGAGAGCAAGCGGCCTCCTGGGCCTCGGCTCAGAACTGGCACATTCTACCACATGCTGCTGGCCAAGGCAGGCCACAAGTCCAGGCCAGGTTCAGGGTGGGGAGAGACTCCCCTTCGCACGGGAGGGGCAGCAAGGCACGTTGCCAGGGTCCCGGATACGGGGAAGGCAGGAAGCGCAACTCTCTTTGCAAACGTTCTGCACACAGCACAGTAGACGCTGCTGGGTTTGACCAGTCAGAAATGCAGCTCGTCCTTTGAGGGAGGAAGGGAATACAAAGGGGGGACATCCGTGTGCTTCCACTCCTCCATCGGAAAATCTTCTGGGCCTCTTTTCCACTAGGGAAGAGAAACATAGGTGGAAATCTTTTTAGGGCTAGCAAGTTAATCCTCTTTCTGTGGAGCTCTTTCCACAGGCTCCACTGCAAAGTCAGTTCCACTCTAAAATAAATCGGAATCACTTAGAAGCAAAGCTGGAAGCATATCCAACCTGCTGGGACCTACCACCTGGGAGTAAGTCTCTTAAATCAATTTGGAAATCGCTTCCATGCAATATGAATGGACTTGGTGAGGGAATAGAAATGCCTGCCAAACCCCTACCTTGAGTTGGATAAAAATTAGATTAACCTGAAAAAAGCAGTCAGCAGGCAGCTTCTTACTCTGTTTTAGATATCCAGGAGGACGGAGAAGATTGCAGCATGGCATACATCGTAGAAAGAGCAGGGCTTAGGAGGCGGGCAGGCTGGCGCTGACTCCCGGCCCTGCCACTTAAAAGTGGTGAAACACTGGTCACGTGACTCAAACTGCCTGAACCCCAGTTTGCTCAGTGCTGAAGTGGGGGTGCAAGCCCACTGGGTTGGGATGCTGGAAGCAGGTCAGAGGATGGGTGTGAAGCATTTTGCATAGAGAGGGGATAGATAAATGGCAGCCTCAGGTGCCTCCTTGCTGGAAAGTGCTATTTGGGGAGCTTCTAGGGCATCTTGGCCAGCTTTCCCAGAGGGCAGGGGAAACTGCATGGGGCGTTGCATGTTGATCTTTGGTCTCATGCGACTTATCCTATTACACAGGAACCATCAAAGTTTTGGTTTCCTGCCTTTATCAGTTCGTATCGCAAGCGTTTCATGTTGCCAGGAGCTTCGTAATCAAAAGATAGTGACGGAGCCCTGCGGCTGTACATACCGGGCCATTCTTTGGATGCTGAGGTTGCTTTAATTGTTTGTCATTGGAGCTCATGCGACATCGGAAGCCCCCTGCCATTTTGGACTATTACTACTATTTGAATTAATTCCCAGAAGCGCTGCGAGCACTTCCGTGGCTCTTGACTCTGACGGTCAATTGTGGTTCGAAAGTCTGTACAAATCTGAACTGTCACAACACGTGACTGCATCGATTTTATTGAACTCTTGCCAGGATGAAGTCATTGTTCAATAGTTTTAAGTGGCTATGGAAGGTTACCTCGTTAGTCTTCCTAAATGGGCTGGTGGCTTTGGAATGTGTCACCTTGGCTAGGTGAACTACGTGTCCCAGCATTTCCTCTTCTGGATGTTTCCGGTTAGAGCGGGCCATGTGGGGTTTGGAGGGTGGAGGCGAAGCACCGGCCGTTTGGCAGCTCAGGTGTGTGCTCCCTCACCTGCTGGCCTGCCTGGGGGTGTCAGATGTGGTGGGGCCTGCCACGGCTCCGCGCTCCCCCGGTGCCCCCTGGGCCCCTGGGGCTGGGGTGTGCTTAGCTCTGTGAGCAGGGCCCTCACCTGGGCAGGACACCTGGGCCCCAAGGGCAGAGCCGACTGGAATGACGTGGGCTTCAGGGCTCCTCCAGGGCTCCAGCACGCGGACGCTCCGTAACCGATGTTGCCTGTCTCTCACCTCGGCACACTTGTGTTCTCTCCCATCTTTTGGTACTGCAGCCAGGACTGTGAATGATCTCAGGTGCATGTGTGCTGGCGCACCTGCGGGGGAGTTGCTGGCAGTGTGAGTGCTGGTCAAAGGGTAAACCTGACGGCTGCCGCTACCCCACCGAGACGGTACCAGCTTGCCCTTCGCTGGTTCATCTGTTGTTTTCCTCTCACCATCATTCCTTCTTCCTTCTGTGTGACCCTCTGGGCGGCAGGGGTCAGGAGCCTGGGAAGTCTCTCTCCCTCAGAGCCTTTGCTACGAGGGATCTTGGCTAGTTTCTGCCGACAAGGGCCGCTCACACACGATTTGGAAGCTGATGTTTTGGAGACGGCGAGGGGCTTGTGGCTTTCCAGGGAGGCTTCCTGCAGCCCCCAGAGCCCGAGCTGAGGGCCGCTGAGCTGGTCAGCCGAGCTTCCCTGCAATTCCCGAGGGCTTCAGAAGCCCCGACAGCCTCGTACGCCTGTACTTCCCTGCATCAGACCCCGTTGGACTGAGGTGCCGGCAGTGTTTCCCGTTTTCCCCGCCGCCCCCCTAGCAAGGCATGAAAGCGCCTGTGGCTGTATTTCCAAACCACACAGTGGCTGTCCACGCTCTGATTTCCGCCAGGTTGGTGGGTGAGAAATGGTGTCTCATCAGCTCCAGTTTCAGAAGCGTGTGAAGGTGGAGCTTTTTGTGCGTGTAAGAGCCGTTTCCTTTGCTGTAAACTGGGTTCGTGTCCTTTGCTCATTTTGCTGCTATATTATCGGTCTTCACATGGATCTGAAGAAATTTCTATTTTTTTTTTTAAAGAACTTTGTCAATGACATAAATTGCAAACGCTTTCTTTCTCCAGTTTGTATTTTGCCTTTTGATGTAGTTTATGTGTATATTTTTGACATGAAGATTAAAATACTTTTTTTGCAATCATTTGTTTTATTTTATGGATTCTGGGTTGCGTGCCGCACTGAGGGTGTCAGGCAGTCAGCCTCCCCAGCTCTGCGCTGTGCTCCCACACAGCCCCCAGCCTCGCTTGCCACCTGCAGGCCTTATTAATCGTACTCCTAGCCTCTCTCTCCTTATCAGCTTTCCACCTTGATCTGACAGGGATGGAGAGATGCGAATGAAAGTTTGCTCTTCTAGTGTACTCCTGTTTCTTGTATTCCCTGAGCTTTTGCTCCATGAATGCTAGTGTTGCATTACGATGCATTCCTATCCATGGCTGATAGAGCGGCTTTATAGACTTCATCCTTTATCACAGATAAAGTGGCTTTTTGGTTTTATATATTGCCTTCTGTCCCCAAATGCCCCCTGATAATGATTGTTGTCCCTGCCTTTTTCTTTTCTGCGTTTGCCTTGTGTGCCTTTCATCTTACCTCTCTGAGTTGCTGTCTTTTCCGGGTATCTCTAGTGTACAGCATGCAGCTGAGTTTTGTTCCCTGATGAAGCCGAGCCCTTTAGAGAAGTGCAGGCATGCATGAGGCTGGGTCTGTTATTATACTTTCTACTTTTGCTTGTGCCTTAAAAAAATCTTCCACCATAGGATCTCTATGTCCTTTACTTTGTTTTGTCTGCTTATTTGTTCTCATTATAAGGGAGATTTGTAAGTTTGCTTTAGTGGCATCTTTGTGGCTCTAACTTTATATATTCTACATAATCCTTATTGGCTCTGTACTCTGGATAGTTATAGAATTAGTATATCCTAACTTTCTTTCCTCCTTAATTTTATTTGATTACATTTAAAAGCTCCATGTTTATCTTTTTGCTTTTGTGCATACTTATACATCTATTAATAGATTTATAAGACTTAAATACACTTTTTGCCCCTGGCTGTAAGAGTGAGGAGATGTGTATGTTTGCACTCTGCCTCTCTAATCCCCCCTCCCTTTCCTCCTCATGTTCGAAAGTGAAAATAGTTCTAAGCTGTTTTCATATGTAACATTGACATTCTCTGGCAACCAAAATGTCATATTTGTTTTAGTCTTAGTCTCATGGTTAGTATATTAACATGTTCCTCACTGATTCTTTTGCCAGTGTTTAGCCAGAGCGGTTTCTGGTAGTTTCTTCAGGAAGGGCTCATTCCAAGTTGTCTTTTTTTCCCATTTTCAAAATATCTGTCTTTGGCTGTTATATCTGAAAGACAGATGGGCTGACTGTGAAATTTTTGGGTTACAATTTCCTTCATTGGGGACTTCGTAGGCACTGATCTTCTGGATCCAGCACTGAGTGTAGCTGTGGTAAAATCTGAGACCAACCTAATGGTTTTCCCTAGTTTGTGATTTCATTGTTTTTCCTAGGTGCCCAGAGTGTTCTTTGTTTATCTTTACAATCCAGCAACTTTTCTAGTACATATTTTGTACTTAAACATTCCTTGCCATTTTTTTCCCCCGGCACATGGATCCTTTGAATTTGTAGACCTGAGTCTTCTTTACTTCTGAAAATTGTTCTTGAATGATACTGAGTTTTTGTTACATTAATTTTGTTCTCTTCTTGGAGACACCAGTTAAGTGTGTGTGTTGACGTTTCTTTGCCTACCTTCTGCATTTACTGTTTTCTCTCTCCTTCTTCTAAAGCCCTTGCTGGTTTCGCTCAAGCCTGTCTCTCACTTCTATTCCTGTCCTTTCGGCGGCGCTGGCACTTGCTTCTGCGTTGCTCTTGGTTGGGTTTATGTTTCAGGCATGGCTTCTTGTTTTCCTACGCAATGTCAGCTTGTGTTCCAGCTCTTCCTGTTTTCTCTCAATACTCTTCTCTCCACTTTGAGTTCTTATTCACTGAAGTGATTTCTTTATCGAGTTTTTTAATTTTTCAAATCATGGTGAAATATTTGGTGTGTGTTACAAACTAAACTGACGGAGAGCCCCTGGTGAACGGGCTGAGTCTGGGATGTGCTATTTTGTTTTTACTTCTCACTAACCACATTGAGTCACCACTCGACTCACCGCACAGCCTCGCCCCTCCTCCAACTCTTTAACAAACTGCTTCCTGCAAAGGTGTCTCCTCAGTGTAATTCCGTGGGCAGGTCCAACTTTCCTACTTCTGGATACCTGCAAACCGGTCCCGCTGCCTCTATCACAGGTCTGTGCACCATTCCCCTTGTACCAAACACGGACTGCAAGTTTCCACCATGGGTTTGTCTGCTTTCTTCCCCACGTGATCTTTCTTGACCTCTGTCCATATTTCTGTTTGACCTTTATTGCCTGTGGTAGAGGTTCAGGGCTACAGATAACTTTCTGTTAATTGCCTTCTTTTTTGCTTTAGGTTGATGCCTAAAAGGAGAAGTGCAAACCAACAGTCTTTTCCTTGCCATTTGAAAACTGCTGTAGTTGTCCTCTTAATTTGCATTTCTTTGATTATTCATGAAGTTGAATAATTGGAAATGTATAAATCATGAATTTATAGCAAACCCCCTGTAATTCACAGTGTAGCCAGACAGAGATTGACCTGGAATAAATCCAAAATCCAAGGCCTGAAATATTGGTACCTGCTGCTCTGGGAAACAGGACGCTGGAGCTTCTGCTCAGGTGGGGTGAGTGCTTGTGACGATCAATAGTGATCATTTAGTGTGGACTTCATTAAGACACCGGGAAGGAGATTTGAGACAGTGGCTGGACCATACTTGGATGAATTAAATGCCATTTTCTAGCAGTAACTTAAACGTAACTTATACATACGACTGTCTCAATGGCATCGAGAGCCTTGCCTCTATCCCTCCTCGTTTAGGATTTGACGAGGCTGAGGAAAGTTTCTCTACCTTGACCTCTTTTGGTAGTTTCCAGTCCCCATCCCAGCAGAGTCATTTGTTGATCCTTTCCTGTGTTACACTTTCTGTGCCATCACATCAGAACGGCCATAATTAGCCAGAGCTCATTAGCTAATTGATGCTAACTGTAAGAGTTCTCTGAGCCCCCCACAGCTGTCCCAACATCATACGTGAACCTCACAATCGTCTAGCTCACTCCCAGTTTCCTAACCCCGAGCCTGTGCAGTGCTGAAGCCGAAGGAAGCCCCTGTTCTGTGTTGCCTACTGTAAAATGCAAACTGTGCAGCCACTTGTTTCCTGGGGGTGCCTATTCTGAGCCCAAGCGAGCGCTTCTCTGATCTCGGCTGCAGCCTCCGGAGGCATTTTAGCCTGCTCTCCTTTTGTTTTGGCAGGAAAGCACCCTTCCCTGCCCTCGTGGCCCCTGAGCAGCGTCTCCACTGGTGTTTCCTGTGTCTCAGTTCCCATGGCCCGAGGCTGCTGCCCGTGGAGCTATCACTGATCTACCTCGATTCTGTTATCTCTGTGCTGGGAGCCTTGACCATCACTGGCTGCATCGTGCACTGGCCGCAGCTAGAGTTCCTGTTACATCCCTAAATATCTGTAGGCAAAGCCAGGCAGGTTTTTGACAAATTCAAGTGCCTAGAATCCTCCTCCATTTGAGCCCTGAGAGCGCGATAAGGCAGTATCTTGTAGACCTGACTGCAGAGAGGAAGGAGGGGCGTGGAGTGAGAGGATGTCAGAAGGGCAGCGCTGTGTGTCCAGGTCTGCTGACCAGGCTGACCGTGATGCCCCCTGCTAAGAGCCACCGGAGGCTTTGGAGGGGGTTCTGGAGGGATTGCGCCCCCCACTCCCCAAATTAACGTCTACCTGGAATCTCAGAGTGCGAACTTAGTTGGGGACAGGGTCTTTGCAGGTGTAAAAGATGAAACCATTTTAGGGGTCCCTCAATCCGATAACTAGTGTCCTTGGAAGAAGAAGGGACACAGTGCCCCGGTGACGAGGCTCTGAGGGGAAGGAGGGAGAGCCTGGCCTTGAGCCAAGGAATGCCGGGAGCGCTGGAAGCTGGGAGAGGCAGGACCCATGCTCTCCTGGAGCTCCCCCGACTGCACTTGGCCACGGAGCCCTGGCCCCTCACCAGCCCAGGGGACCCTCTTGAAGAGGCCCAGCTTCCAACTGGTTCTGAGTGAGGTGGACGGCTCCTCTTGTCTTTAGCAAAGCCCCTCTCCCCGCTTCTCCTTGCCCTAGAGTTGCCCTGTGGCCCCTTCCAGGCAGCATGAGCCCCCACAGTCTCCGTGTCCCATACCAGCACCCCAGTAGCAAGCCAGGAGTTGAGGTCGGGTTCTCGAGCTGGCTCTGTGTGGTCCGGGTAGGTCCCTGTTCTTCTGTGACTCAGTTTCCCCATCTGCACAGTTGGGCAGTGTGAAAGGTTCTAGTATCCTGTGATCTTAAGTTATCAATTAATCTCTAGATAGTCCATGGATTTATCACTGAAAGGGCACTTAAGCTCTGTGAGGGCAGGGGCTCGGGCCAATTCATCTTTATAAGTACAGAGCGTGGGATCAATAAACGACAGCAGAATGAATGCACGGGTGAATCAGACCTGAGCGCCAGCGATTCGGCGCTGCTGTGTCCCTGGTGTCGACAGCGGGCCCTTGAGGAACAGCGGCCAGATGCCCGGCCCCAGGCTTCCCCTCCACCTGGGCACCCCCTCTCTCCCCGGCCATCTCCGTCCTCACACGGCCTCTTCCCTGGCTCTCCGCGTCCTCCCGTCTTAGGAGGAGCCCAGCAGGCCACTGTAATCTGGGATGGTTTCACCTGGAGACTCTGACTTCGTTATGGCTGCAAAGGCCCTATTTCCCAATGAGGTCCATTCTGAGGTTCTAGGTGGACATGAATTTGGGGAGGCGCTATTTAACCCACTAGAGGGCCCGCTCTGGCGCCGAGCTTGGCTGCCATCCTGTCCCGCTGATGTGAACAACCAAAGCTCGCGGGCTCTGCTTGCTCTCAGAGCCCCTCACCTGCCCGGCGCCCCTCACCTGCCTGCGCCCCTCACCTGCCCGGCGCCCCTCACCTGCCCGGCGCCCCTCACCTGCCCGGTGCCCCTCACCTGCCTGCGCCCCTCACCTGCCCGGCGCCCCTCACCTGCCCGGTGCCCCTCACCTGCCCGGCGCCCCTCACCTGCCCGGCACCCCTCACCTGCCTGCGCCCCTCACCTGCCCGGCGCCCCTCACCTGCCCGGCGCCCCTCACCTGCCCGGCGCCCCTGGCGCAGGCAGCAGCCTCCAGGCGGTCTCCTTCACGCACCTCCCCCTGGCAGCTCCTGGCAGGCACCTCTGTCGTGGGGAATCCTCCGAGAACCCACAGTCCTCTGGACAGAGGCTGAGCTTCCTGCTGTGCTGCCCACCTTGTGCTTGGGCCCTGGGAGACGGCCCTGCCAACGCCCCGCCTGGCCCCATGTGCCAGCTGTGGCCAGGGGTTTGCGGTCTCACGGGAGCTGTGCTTCCTCGGGCCTCGGGCGTCTTCTGTCTGGGAGGCCTCCTCCTCTTTGTGCTCTCGCATGGCTCCTGCACACCCGCAAGCTTGAACCAAGTCACCTCTTCAACACCTGCCTCGCCTCCCGGGGCCCTTCCTTTGGGCTCCCGTGGCCGAGCACCTGCTTCCCCGAGCACTGTCCATCGTGCAGGCCTTGCTTCTCCAGGCTGCCCGGAAATCTGGCCCTCTCTCCCTTTACCCAAGAGCTGGGGTGTCAGCAGACGTCCCGTCAAAGCTTCCTGGCTTCCCGGGCTTGACATCCCAGCCCCCAGAGCCACGTGCTCAGGGGTGGTCTCTGCGTGCCCTCCTGGAGGGTCTCATCACCCAGCTCCAGCCCCTGGCACGGAGCCCGTGCCTGGGGCCTGCTGGGGGAATGGGGGGAGAGGCAGGGCGGGGCTTCAGCCCTGCTCTGGCTGTAAATCCCACGCTCTCCCCTCCCTCGGAGCCTCACCGCAGCCCCCTCCAATCACTGCCCTTGACAGGGTCGCCCAGGAGCCAGCGCTCCCCCCACCAGAGTAGTTAAATCCTCCCCATGTGTTACTTGTAAAATGATGGAAAACTGGAGAGATGCATCTCAGGGAGAAGCAGCCGCCGTATCCTGCCATTATCCTTGATGATAAATCTTTCTTTCCAAGAGCAAATGATGTCTACGGTATTTCATAATTGGTGAGATGAAGAGCTCCTATTTTCCGCGATCTTCGGGAATAACTCAGTTTTAAAGACCACGTCCTAACAAGTGGAACGGGCCAGTGTTTCCAGGGGAATCCATGGAGAATTGTTGCTGGGCGAGGTAGGAAAATGTGTCTGAATTACTGCTGAAGCTTGGCTACGAGACTCTCGTTTCCCATTGCCAGGAGACACGTTAACGCCCGTTTATTAAAAATGTTTTTGAGGTTTTATTTCCAATAGCAGTATTTGTTTTATTTAAGTATGCCCCTCAAGTACTTACAGGGGCAGGGCCATCCATCTGCCCCTTCTCTTGGACTCCACAGGGGCTGGGACGTCAAGCCCAGGAAGGCAGGACGTTTGACGCAGCGCCTGCTGACATCCCAGCCCTGTGGGTAAAGGGAGAGAAGCAGCTGGAGAGGCAAGGCCCGCGAGAGGGTCAGTAGTGTGGCGGGTAATAGGAGGCATCCGTTTCCAAATGTTCACCCGGCATTTTGACTGGAGGCACCGTGCGTCTCCCTTCCGTGGCCCGTGGCGTCAAACACCCACGGTCTCGTGATGAATCGGGGAGTCAGGATTTTCATGAATGCAGAGAGTTCATGGATCAGGAAGCGGGGCCTTCCAGGGGCCTCCTGGACCATCCAGCACAATCTGATTTGCATGGGGCTTTCTGGAGCAAACAAGGTCAAAGTTTTTCCCCAAGGTCGCAGTGAGAGGGCGATGTCATCAGGCTGTGAGCCAAGTCCCACGACGCCAGAGGCCCTCCCACCGCAGTGGGGCCTCCGTGCTGTGTTGTCTGAGTCCTGTTTTTTTTTTTAAAGCAATCTTTTTATTTATCTATTTTTATTATTGTGGCAAAATATATATACAACATAAAATTTGCTATTTTAACCATTTTTGTGTGTGCCATTCAGTGGAATTAATTACACTCATAATGTGCCAACATCGCCACCATCTACTTCCAGAATTTTTCACCACCTCCAGTGGGCTGCAGTTAAGCGCCCCTGAAACTCAGGTTCTAGTTGGAATCCGTTCCTGTGGGTGTGAAGTCATTCAAACAGGACCTCGAGTGCCTTCCGGTAGTGAGCCCAGCTGCAGCAGGGTGTCTCTGTCCTATTACTGTGCCTTCTAGGGAAGGTCACAGATAGCGACGCCATGGGGAGAAGCCACAAGCTGGGAGTGAATGGAACCTGGAAGAGAAAACGAGAAGACGCCAGCATGTGCATTGCCATGTGATGGAAAAGCCAAGGACCAGGGATGGCTGACGGCCTGCCCAGAACGCCATAGACTTCTGGGAGAAAGCATCACCTTGCTGATGCCTCGATTGTTTATCTCTCCTGGCCTCAATACCGTGAGCCAATGAATTCCCATTGTTTAAGGCAACCCACTGCATGGTATTTGTTAAGGCAGCTGGCGAACTAAACATCATCCCAAACAGAAATTCTGCACCCGTGAAGCCGTAACTCCCCATTTCCCACTTCCTTCAGCCCCTGGTAACTTCTAATCTCCTTTTTGTCCCTGTGACTTTGCTGCTTCTAGATACTTCATATAACTGAGTCATACAATAGCTGTCCTTTTGTGTCTGGCTCATTTCACTCGACATCATAATTTCAAGGTTTATCCGTGTTGTGGCATGTGTCAGAACATCATTCCTTTACGTGGGTGAGCTATATCCCACTGCAGGGATGGAGCACATTTGTTTATTCCTCTGCTGCTGGACGCTCGGGTTGCTTCCACCTCTTTGCTGTTGTGAATGGTGTGTGATGAGTTTTGGGGCCTTGCCCACTATAGCCCCCGGAAGCCTGCCCTTCTGAGCCATCGCTGGATGCCTCCGCTGGGTCACCCTCCTCAGCTCATGCCATCCTCATGTCCAAGGGCCCCCCCCCGGGCATGCTTAGCTGGCCCCTTTTACGTGCTCTCCCAGCCCCTGGTTGCTCCTTTACGACAGTCATCTGAGCTGCTGAGGGAGCCCCTGAGGGAGGGGCTGTCGTTCTCCCTGGGAAGCCCCGTTCCCAGGCATGGTGCTGCTTCAGGCACAGCCCGGGCTCCAAGTTCTCCTCCAACCCCGTGGCACTCGCAGGGCTCCTCTCCTCCCTCCAGCTCTTTGGTCATCACCTGGATCGACTATGAGACCGACTCGGTGGCATGTCAAGGAAGGCGATGGGAGCAAATATTTTTGAGGACTCATGTCTCAAATGGCAGCACTGGAGAGGGCCCAAGGGACTGGCCAGGGAGCCCCCTTCCAGAGCGGGCAGCCACCCCTCCAGGGGTGTGCTGGCCAGGACTGGGACCCCTCTTCCTCTACCACACCTCATCACATGCTCCCCCTTAACATGGAAAACCGGGTGGCTGTGAAGTCTGTTCTGGGGTGCAGCTCCGCCACCTTGCTGGAATCTTCCTTGGAATTGGTGGCCCATCCCGACCTTGTTGACAGGTCAAAGCCCATCACAGAGGGGCGGCTCGGTGGGGGCATCTCAGGGATGGCTCCAGTGGAGGCTCTGGGGGCTGCTTTGGCCCCCCTGGGTGAGCCCCCTTGATGCCTTTCCCTGCACTGTGTATTCCACCAGCTGCCCCCCCCCGCCCCCGACACCCGAGGGGATTCCTGTTTCCCGAGCCAGCAGTTTGGGGTTAAACAGGTCTTACAATGGCCAGAAGACCTGGTGCTGTGCAGCAGTGAGAAGCAGAATGAGGTGAGGGCGGCAGAGCAGACGCCCCCCCGAGACGTCCACGTCCTGCTCCCTTATGTGGAAAATGGGACTTTGCAGATGTCCCATTAAGTAGAGGGTCTTGGGGAGGTTATCCTGGTTATCCGGCTGATGAGGGAGGCAGGAGGGTCGATGTCAGCAGCAGATGTGATGACGCAGTGGGATCAGAGGGTCAGAGCCTGGAAGATGCTACGCTGCTGCCTTTGACGATGGAGAAAGGGGGCACGAGCAAGGAATGGGGCAGGCCCTAGGAAGTGGAAAAGACAAGGAAATGGATTAGCCTCTGGAGCCTCCAGCAGGAGCCAGCCTGTGACACCTTCATTTTCGCCCCTGGGGAGCCCCTTCTGGACCTCCGGCCCCCGGCACTGCACGGCAGTGTATTTGTTTTGAGCCACGCTGTTTGAGCTCATTTGTTACGGAAGCCACAGGGGCCTCAGAGCCTGCCTCCCGCCCCTCGGCTGGTGAGCATCTCCGGGCTGCGCCCGCGGCTGCTTCCCGGCTGGTGGCTGCGACTCGTCCTCCTGTCCTCCCGCCTCCCTGCCCTGAGCAGGATTTACTGGGCACGTGCCACGTGCTGACTCCTCCTATCCACCATCTCGCTTAGGCTTCGTCCCTGGGTGGCCTCAGTATCTCGAGTTAGGGAGACACTGGGGCCCGGAGGACGCGGGAGGCAGTGGCAGTGGCAGTAGAGTAGGCTGAAGAGCGGAGATTCGAATTCAGACCAGCCGGGGGCGTCCAAGGAAGGAGGCTGCTGGCGAGGCTGGGCAGAGGGGCTGGGGGGCCTCTGCTCAGGGGCTGCACACTGAGGGCGCAGGGCTTGGGGAGGGGCCGGGGGTCCTCCGGGTTTGGTGGCTCAGACCTGGGAGGGGGGAGTCAGGATCCTGGGGTGCTGTCTGGGAGCAAGGGGGTCTGGTGGCGTATTCGAGAGTCACATCTGCAGAACAGGGTGGAGGAGGAGGGAGAAGTGCCCGAGTGAACGTGGGCTTCGGGGGCTAGGCAGGCCTGAGCCCCCTCCCAGCTCTGCCCTCTGCACTTGGGGGCTGATTTCGTCTCCCCCAGTCCCTCCGTCTCTCAGTCTCCAAACTGGAGACAGGAAAATCGCCCGCTCCCCGGGGTTAGCCAGGACCGACGAGATCAAGGATGGGGAGCAGCCAGAGAGCCACTGACGCAGAGGGGGTGCACGGAAATGCGCAGCCCTCCTCTGCCTCACGGCCCCGCGGCTCCGCGGCGCTGGCGTTTCTGCGCATTTTCTCTCTGCCCCGCACCGTGCGCTCCAGGGAGGGACCCTCAGCTCGACTCGTTTCTCTGTCGGCCACGGTGCCCCAGTGAGGGGAAGAAGGGTGGTGGCTGGATGGGGGAGAGGATGGGGGGCTTCGTGGTCATGGGGCAGCCCGAGCAAAGGCACAGAGGGGGCTGCTGGGCTGTGGACGTGACCGTCAGGGGCAGAGTGTGTGCCCAAGAGCCCTGGGTGCAGGCTGAGGTGTTGGGGTGCTCATGGGGGGGGGCAGGGGAACTGGGATTCTGGAGAGAAGCTGGCAGTGGGGGCTGAAGGTGGGCGAGTGGCAGAGGGATGGGGAGCCGGGGTGGGGCAGTGAGTCTCGGGCGTCATTTAAGTCCTGCTCGACACTGATCGGCGGGCGGAGGCCACGGCACGGACGTTTCCCGGGTTCCATCCTCACGGGCCTGCGAGGTGGGCGGGGACGTGCTTGTCCCCACGGGTGTTGGGGGCTGGAGGCTCGGCAGGCAACTGGGCCAGGCGCGCGGGTGGCCGGTCATCCGGCTGGGACCACCCACCACCTCAAGACAGTCCCCATGATGACCCTGGCTGTGAGCCGAGGGACTGGAGGCTTTGCAGCCATCTTCCCATTCCTGGCCAGTGGGCGGTCCTCAGCACCCACGGAACTTGTTAGAAATGCAGATTCACAGGTGCCATCACAGAGCTGCTGACTCGGAAGTGCAGGGGCAGGGCTGGGCAGTCTGTGCTTCCTGGCCCTCTAGGAGATGCTGATGAGTGCTTGAGTGCGTGAACCCTGGCTCTTGGCGCTTGCGAGCGTGGAAACAGGGCCTTGCTGGTGGAGTGGAGCTGGCTTCCCACACGCTGCTTATCTGAGGGACTCCTGCCAGCCCCAGGGCCCAGCCGGATGAGCGCTGAAGTGCTGCAGTGATTAACAGCTTTATCTTGAAGGTCCATTCTCGTTGTGGCCAAGCCAGGAGTGCTTCTGGTGAATTCTCTAGAAATCATGAGCTTTGTCCTTCGAGTTGAATGTGATGTTGAAAAGCATGTTGGGGATGTGGGGAAAAGATTTGTTAAAAAATAAAGAAGAAAAGAGCAGGTGAGAATGGTCATTCATCTGGCCAAAGCTCATTGAGCCTGTGCCACCTGAGGCCATGCCCTAACACTGTAGACGCAGGTGGATCCGAAGGTATCCCTACCTTGGGAAGCTGGGCCAAGACCCACCTATGGACACAGGTCTGGCCTGAACACTGCCAGATCTGCCTGCCTCTGTGGATGGCCTTTCCTTGGGGAACCACTCTGTAGAGTGGTTTAGATTGGTGATGCCTTCAGGTAGGGCTTGCTCAGGTCTGGCCACCATTCCAATTTGCAGTCGCCCTTTCCACTGTTGACCTATTGACTGATGCATCGTGGTGGAGGCCACACAGGCTGCCCTCTGCCTGCAGACAAGCTTTGTGTGGCTTCCTAAGTGTTTTAACACAATCTCAAACCGATTCTTAACACTGGGAGATTTCATCTGAGATCTGGATTGCTGTTTTCTGTTTGCTTGCTTGTTTTCCCTGAAAAATTAAGAGATTTGGCCACACTTGTCCACATTCAACTTAGAATAAGGAGGCTGCCCCCTGGAAGGGGCAATGCCTTCAGGGTCATCACAGTCCCCCGCTCCCTGCTGAACTGGGCCTGGGCCACCTCCTCTCTGATGCTATCCGCTCGGACCTGGGGCCTGCCATGCCTCCTCCAGGAGCCTGGTGGCCAAGCCCTGAGCCGCTGCTCGAGTTTAAGGCTGGGTGTGAGCCACAAGCTGCGTGGAGCGGGAGAAGCTGGGAGGCTGGGCCAGGAGGGGGCGGAGGGCTTCTTGGGAGAGATTAAGCGGTGGGTCTGGGATCCATCCTGGCAGCTCCGAGGTGCAGCAGGGATGTGCTGGGGGCAGGGTCTGAGGACACTGACGGGTCTCAGGGAGACTGGGTCTGCCTGTGAGCGCCCCGACAGCCGCGTGGCAGGTGAGGGGCTGAGTCTTGGATGTGATGGAACAGCATGTCCTTGGGGTGGTGGTGGGGCGTGGACCTGGCTTCAAACCCTTCCTTTACTGGTTCCCGCCTGCACAGCCTTGGATGGTTGTTTTTCCTTCTCTGGGTCTCAGTGGCCTCTTCTGTAGAATGGGTCTAGGAATACTTTACAGAGTTACTGTGAGAATTAAAGGGGGTGATGGATGTCAAGCCCCAAGCTTTGGTGCCTAAACATTGTGGATGCTCAAAACTAACGCTTTGCTCCTCTTCTCTATTCCCCCGCCCCGTGTGCAGTGCGTGTGAGGGCCCATCACATTGTTGGGACAGAGAAACCATCTGGGTAGGCACAGGGGTTGGGGCCCTGGAGGTCCCCAAACTGCCCACCACGTTCCCTTTGCTTTGACGTGGTGGCCATGGTCCTTCTCATTTGGAACTCACCCCAGACAAGTGTGCAGTGCTCAGTGAGTGGCCCCCTTGTTTTTTGGGGGATGCCAGAGCTCAGAGAGGCTCAGTGCTAGTATAAGAATCCACAGCAGGGCTGGCAAAGCTGGGGCAGAGCCCTGTCCCCGACATTCTTGCACAAGCTCCTGATTCAAGCAGCCTGGTGGTGGCTGTGGCACCCCCCTCCATGGGCACCCAGGCTGGGGTGGGCTGCCCTTGACCCCCAGCTGCTCCATCCCCAAGGCATCCGGATTGGGAGTGGGGCATGCTGGGTGGCCATCCGGCCCTGCACCTGGTGCTGTTCAGAACCAGACTGGCCCCAGAGCCAGAGCAGAAAGCAGGTAAGTATTTGCTCCAGAAACTCTTGTGAGGCCACATTCTATCGTAAGTGCAAATGGTGAGCGACAGGCTGATAAATCTGGCATGTTCTGAGCCCTCTCCCCCGGACTCCTTTTCACTCTACAGTTGTTGTCAAAAACCCTGCCTCCCTGGGCTCAGCTCAGCACCCCAAAACCCTGCCTCCCTGGGCTTAGCTCAGCACCCCAAACCCTGCGTCCCTGGGCTCAGCTCAGCACCCCAGCAAGCACCCTCAGACCCGGGGCCTGCCAATCCCACCACTCCCCTCTAGCCCCAGCACAGACCTCATGTCCCTATCTTGACGATCATGAGGCTGCTTTGGGATCAAACCCCACCCAGCAGAGGCAGTGTTTCTGACCCCCCTGGCGTGCCTGATCCTGGACCGGGCGCTAAGCAGCTGCTGGGGCCCAGGAGAAGCAGCCCCCCACGTCGTGCTCCGGAGAGGCAGTGGACTCAGGAGACATCCCATCAATGACTCCCAAGGCATTTGGGAAAGGCAGCACTTTCTAGGCTTCTCTTACAGCTTCTCATCCCCTATTAGCACCCGGCAGGACTGAGTTTCACAGAAAACACTTGGGAAATGACGGCCAAGGAACCAGTCCAGGACTGGTTTTGACTCTGCCCCCCCCCGACTTTTTGCTGCCTCACCTCTCTGTTATCTTCTGCTGCTGCTGCCCTGAAAAGGGCTGGAGGGAGTTAAGCCATTCATTGGTCTGTGCTGCTCTGGGAGCATTTAGAGCGAAACTGTGGAATTCTAGGCTTAGGATCCAGCCTTGTTCAGCTGACGATGCACTGATCCAGCAACCGCTTCCCGAGTCCCTACTCTGTGAGTAGCAGATTCACTAGGCTGAGCCAGGCCAGGTTCTGCTCCCCTGGAGCTAACGCTGGTGTGGTCAGCCTGTGGTAGGGGCTTGGGGGGCACTTGGCATCCACTTGGGCCTGTCTGAATTTTGGTGAGAGGGATCTGGAGGGAAGTGGATGTGGGGAGGTTCAGTAACACCCTAAACACACACACACACACACACACACAGGCTTTGCCTTTGTTGAGGGGCAAGGAAGGGGCTGTGGGTAGAATAACGACCTCTGAATATCCCACCTATGGTGATTCTCTGCTGCCAACGTTTTTAGGGCAACTTTTCTGTCTTCTGATTTGAGGATTATGTGGGGAAAAACTCATGGGTCTGAGCGAAGTGTTTTTTTTTTTTTTTAGATGATACAGTTTAATAATTTTGATGATATTTACCATGTCCTGTGTCCATTACTGTAAGGTAATGAAAAACCTTCCCCATGACCACCAAACACCCCATTAGATCTTGACTGTTCCCTTCCCCCCAGCCCCCCAGGGCCCGTGATACCCCCCTCTCCTGACCCATGGAATGTCAAGATTCACAGTTACATGCCCTGGGGATTTGAACCTGCCCTTCCTATTCCACCCACTAAACCCAGGAACACCACCACTCATCTGCCCCATCCCCCAACATGCAACCACACTCTATCCCTTTACCATAGATTATGTCCATATGGGTGATTGCTCAAAGCCTGCTCTTCTCTTATGCTCCTTTGTTAACCTATCTTTCAGACAATGGTTCTCAGAGACTGCTCACTTTCCTCAGTTCAGATCAGTGAGGTCATATACTGTTCAGCCTTCAGTGCCTGGCTTGCTTCACTCAACATAAGGTCTTCAAGATTCATCCACGTTATTCCATGTGTTAGCACTTTGTTCCTTCTTACAGCTGAGTAATATTCCATTGTATGTATGTACCACATTTTGCTTTTCCATTCGTCTGTTGATGGGCACCGGGGCTGATTCCAACTTTTGGCAATGGTGAACAATGCCGCTATGAACATTGGTGTGCATATATCTGTTTGTATTTTTGTTTTCAGTTCTTCTGGGTATATACCCAGCAGTGGGATTGCTGGATCATACGGAAGATCTATTGCTAGTTTTCTGAGGAACCGCCAAACTGTCCTCCACAGTGGCTGGACCATACCGAAGTCCCACCAGCAGTGGATGAGGGTTCCTATTCCTCCACATCCTCTCCAACATTTATTGTCTCCTGTTTTTTTAATAGCTGCCATTATGATGGGTGTAAGATGGTATCTCATTGTAGTTTTGACTTGCATTTCCCTGATAGCAAGCGATGTTGAGCATTTTTTCATGTGCTTTTTAGCCATTTGTATTTCTTCCTTGGAGAAGTGTCTTTTCAGGTCACTTGCCCATTTTTTAAATGTGTTGTTTGTCCTTTTATTTTCAAGGTGTAGGATTTCTTTATATATGAGAAGAATACCATCTCACACCTTATACAAAAACCAACTCAAGATGGATCAAAGATCTAAATATAAGAGCCCAAACCATAAAGACCTTGGAAGATAATGTAGGGAAGCATCTACAGGACCTTGTAATAGGAAATGGTTTCATGAACTTCACAGCCAAAGCACGAGCAGCAAGAGAAAAAATAGATACATGGGATCTCATCAAAATTAAACACTTCTGCACCTCAAAGGATGTTATTAAGAAAATAAAAAGGCAGCTTACCCAATGGGAAAAAATATTTGGCAACCATATATCTGATAGGAGCCAAGTGTTTTTGAGTGGAGAATGAGAACAAGTGGAAAGCACTAGAGAAACCAGATCTGGCCACTGGTGGGGGCGAATGGCTTGGGTTTGGTGACCTGAGGGTCTTGATCTTTGCTTTGTGCCTATTCTGTGTGCAGTCAAAGGATGGGTGCCTCCCTTTACTGAAGGCCATTACTCATTGCAAAATTTGTCTCAAGGCAGAGAGCTGGTTAAAGAGAGTTTAAAAATATTGAAATATTTCAATCATCTAGACCAGGCTTGGAAACCATGGCCTTCAGGCCAAATCTAACCAGCTGCCTGTTATTTTAAATAAAGTTTTATTGGAACACAGCCACACCCATTAGTTTAGGTATTTCGTATAGCTGCCATCCAACTGCAACAGCAGAAAAAGCCTTTCATAGAAAATGTTGGCAGACTCCTGGGCTAGAAGAGTACAGAGACATTTACTGGACATCTGCATATTCACTCAGAATTTAAATTAAAAAAACACTTTGCAATATTGGCTTCTGTGCCAGTTTGAAATTATTTTAGGAATACTGGAAAGAGAAGGATTATGTTTTTAAACTAATCTACCCTGTGGGTGTGATCTTCTTTGATGGCATTAAATTCTGTTGAGGGCCTTTTGATTAGATTACTAGGTAAGATTGCTTTAGGGCTTTTGATTGGACTACTTCTGTGAGGCGTGACTCAGGTTGAGTCTCTGCCCTCTTGCTGGGTCTGAGAGCGCAGCGGGACAGACACAGGAAGCTGCCATATTGGATCCTGCCACGTGAGAGGGAAAGCAACAGTTTTGCCCACATCTGAGCTGCAAGGAGAGAAGTCCCTGAGAGGCTCAAAGTGCTGGGGCTCAGGGAGAGACGGGCCGGATGCCTGAGAGCTCGCAGCTGAACCCGGGAAGAAGGCGTCACTGCTGAGACTGATCGCGGAGGCCTGAAAAGAGCCAAGCCCCAGGCCTAGCTGCCCACAGCAGAGCTCTGGGAGACGATGGTAGATTTTGGAGGGGAAGGCAGAGACCTCGGTAGAGCTTGCTTCACCACGTGGCAGCTGACTTTGGTGAGAAAGCATCTCTTGTGGTGCCTTGAGTTGGACTTTTCACAGCCTGGGAACTGTAAGCTTTTACCCACACAAATCGCCTTTATAAAAGCCAACCCATTTCTGGTATTTTGCATCTGTAGCCCTTTGGCAGAGTAAAACAACTTCAGAGTTTTGCTTTTGTTTGTTGTTAAAAGAATAAACACCACAGTTTATTTGGAGTCCTCTTTACGTCCCTCCACAATCCCTTTCCTTGTCACCCATTTGCAGAGGTAACCTGTAACCTGAGTTTGGTTTGCACTATTCATATTCTTTTACTGTGCACACATTTGTACATAAACAATATTCAGTATCATCTGTGTGCTTAAATTTTCAGATGAATGAAATCTGCTGGGCATATTCCACACTTTTTTCCAAGACCTTTTCCAATAGCTCATTCATTTTAACTGCTGCGTAGTATTTACCGTGAAGTATGTGCCCATTCCTATTCTGGCGGCTATTTATGTCATTCCCCGTTTTCTGCCATTACAGGTGGCTGCCTTGCACATCACTCTCCCGTCTCCGTGAATTTACAGGGTAGCGTCAGCCGTGGGGAGCATCTAGAAGTGGGCTGGCTGAGTTGTGAAGGCCATGCCTCTTCTCTAGAAGCTGCCACACGCTCACAGCTCACGCTTCTCGGCTCCTCTTTGCACGTACGACACGCTCAGCTCATCCGTGCTCCCAGCAGGTGTGTGGTGCGTGGACGATGTTGTCCTCATTTGACAGGCGGGGCAGGGCAGGCACAGGGCAGTTCAGTGCCTGGCCCGAGGCCACACAGCTGAGATGCGGCAGAGAGAGCTCAAACTCTAGAGGGAAGCCCTGGCGCTGTCTGAGATCTCGGAGCCGTTGCCTGTGCCACGAGCAGTGGATGTAAAGGCCGGATGCTCCACACCCACGAGACAATGAGGGCCGGTCAGACGTGCGCCTCTGCCAGCCCCGGGCATCTCCTCGGGCTTTTCAGGCACGTTTCCTGATTTGCTGGTGGCAGCCAATCACGTTTGCTCGTCTGTGACTTGCCTGTTTCTGTATTTTGCCCATTCTTTATTGGGCTCTCGGTCTTCTCACTATTGATTTGTCAGAGTTCTTTATATATTCCAGACACTGATAGTTCATCCATTATGGTAGTTGAAATATCTCCCCATCCCCAGGCTGTGGCTAATCTCTATGCTATGCTTTGATGATCACAATTCTATTCCTACGTGGTTTGTATTTTGTGTTGTGTGAGTGGTGTTTAGAAATCCATCTCTGCTTGAGGTCATAAGTATATTCTCCTGTGTTTTCTCTTTAAAAGTTTTGCAGTTTGCTTTTGACTACGTAGGTCTTTCATCCAGCAGAAATGGACCTCCGTGATGTTGACTCTTTCTCTGCATGTGCAGTATATCTCCCAATTTAATCATGACTCTCTCTATGCCTGCATATATAGGCTTTTAAATTAAAATTAATAGGCTTTGTTTTTTAGAACAGTTTTAGATTTACAGAAACATTGAGCAGATAATGCATACGGTGGGGTTACAGTGAGAGCTGGCTGCTGGGTGCCCCCTTCCTGGAGATATCGACGACTCAGTGCCCATGTCCACAGCCAGTCATTGAGATGGAACTGCACACCTACGATTCCTTGTCACTATTATATATTCTGCGGAGAACGCAGCCATGTGGGCTTGGTGGTGTAGGAAAAAATGATACCCAGAACAGGATGTTAGATTCAGGCATATGGCTTCTTAAAGCACTTTTCTTCACCCATATGAAGTATTTATGCTGGAGTTTCAACATGACGTGACTGGAGATGAAAGGGACATAGAGGAGCCTATTGACAACAGTGTATTTGCAGCTCTTATCCTGGACCAGGGGAACAGAGCCTGCTAGTCTCACCGCCGCACGCCTCTCCAGCGAGGCACGGGGAGCCTGAGCGGCCTCGCTGGCCTCGCTTCCCTGGTGGCTCACCTGAAGACATACGTCACCTGAACTTATGGGAAAAAACCCTGTTATTGGCATAAAATGTTTTAGCCAAGCCTCCAGCCCACTCCTCTGCAGGACTCCTCCAGGGCTCAGCTTCCATTTTACTTGTGTATGTGGAGAGTCATTCCAGCAACAGTTACACAATGATTCATTTTTTTTCCTTGCTGATTTTTGTTTTGCCTTGCCGTGTGCTTGGCTGATATCGATTGAGTGTTAAGCATTGGATACAAAAAACTGTAGGAATAATTTTAAGCCCAGAGTCTGATTATTTCCCAGAGTCTGGGGAAGGTTTACGTTGGCTCCCGGTTGGAGTGTCCAGGATCGCCTTCCTGCATCCTCAGGGCCTGGGAGGCTCAGAGCTGGGCTTCCGTGCCTGTGAAGGCTCACCTCTTTCTTTAAGCCGGGTGCAGGGCCACCAGAGGGACCGCTTCCTACCAATTTGTAATGTCACTGTTAATGTCAGGTTTTTGCTGAGAAGTGGGTCTGTTTCTGTGCTCTGTACCCAGTTCTACTGGTTTGTTTTCTGTCCCTGTGCTCATATCACACTCCTTTAATTGTTCTTGCCCTCTGGTGGGACTCGTCCCACCACTTTATTTTCTACTTCAGTATTTTCTTAGCCAGTTCTGGGCCTTTGCTCCTCCAAATGAATTTTAGGATGAGCTTATCAGGATCCAAAAAGCACCCTGCTGGGATTTTGATTGGAATTGCAGTGAAGATATAGACTGACTGGGGGGAAATGACATCTCTGTGATGTTGACTCTTTCTTTGCATGTGCAGTGTATCTCCCAATTTAATCATGACTCTATGTCCTGCATATATATTCTTTTTATTTAAAATTAATAGGCTTTATTTTTTAGAACAGTTTTAGATTTACGGAAAAATCGAGCACACTGAATACAGAGATTTCTCATATATCACTGCCCCTCCCCCAAACACACAGTCAGCTATTAATAATATATTGCATTAGTGTGATACATGGGTTACAACTGGTGAACCAGTACTGCTACATTATTATTAATAAAAGGCCATGTACTAAGGTTCAGTCTCTATATTGTACAGTTGTATAGGTTTGACAAATGCATAATACCATTGTTTTAGTTTGTTCGAAGCACCAAAAGCTGGAAATGGGTTGGCTTTTACAAGGGGATTTATTATAAGCTTACAGTTTGAGGCTGTGAAGGTTGCCAGATCAAGACATCATCGAGTGACGCTTTCTCCCTGAAAAGCAGCACATGGAGGCACCTGCTGGTCTCTCCCTTCTCTTCCAGGTTCTGTTGCTTCTTCAGCTTCTGGTTTCCTCTCTCCGAGGTCCTGTTGATTCCAGCTCCTTGCTCTCGTGGCTTTCTCTCTCTGTTCCTGGAGCTTTTTCTCTGTGTTCTGGGAGTTTCTCCCTCAGTCTCTTTCTCTGAATTCTACAGGTTTCTAAAGGACTCCAGTAAGAGGATTAAGACCCACCCTGGGTCACGCCCTACTGAAACGATCTAACCAAAAGGTCCTGCCTACAGTGGGGTTCACACCCACCAGAATGGATTCGCTCGAAGGACACGATTTTCTGGGGTCCACAAAAGCCTCAAACTACCACAGTCACGTACCCACCATCACATATCCTGCAGATGGTAGCGTCACTGTCCTAAAAGTCATCCATCCTCCCCACCAGGGACCATTGTCAACCACGGACCTTTTTACTGTCATAGTTTTGCCTTTTCTAGATTGTTAAATATTTGAAATCCTACAGTATGTAGCCTTTGCAGGATGGTTTCTTTCACTTAGCAATATATATTTATGTTTCCTCCGTGCCTTTTTGTAGCTTGGTGTCTTATTTCTTTTTTATTGCTGAATAATATTTCATTGTATGGCTATATCAAAATTTATTTATCCATTCATCTTTTGGTTGCTTCCAGTTTGGGGAAATTATGAATAAATCTGTTATAAATATTCATGTGCAGGTTTTTGTGTGGACATAAGTTTTCAACTCAATTGGATAAATACCAGGAGTGCAATTGCTGAATTGCATGGTAAAGTTATGTTTAGCCTTGTAAGAAACTGTGAAACTGTCTTCCCAAGTAGCTGTACAATTTTGCATTCCCGCCAGCAATGAGAGTTTCGGTTGCTCTGCATCCTCGCCTGCATTTGGTGTTGTCATTTATTTTAGCCATTCAAATGGATGTGTAGTGCCATTTCATTGTTTCAATTTGCAGTTCCCTAATGACTTATGATGTGTACCACCTCTTCATGTGCTTATCTGCCATCTGTATATCTTCTTTGGTGAGGTGTCTGCTTAGATCTTTTGCCCATTTTGTAAGTGAGTTGTTAGCTTTGTATGTTTTTGGGTACAACTCCTATTTCAAATACGTATTTGGCAAATATTTTCTTCCCTCCTGGGGCTTGGTTTTTAGTCTTTTAACAATGTTTTTCATGGAGCAGAAGTTTTAATTTTAGTAAATTCAAATGCATTTCTCTTTCATGGGTCATGCTTTTGGTATCATACCTAAACACTGCATTGCCAGACCTAAAGTCACCTAGATTTTCTCCCATTTATCTTCTAGAAGTTTTATACCTTTTCATTTTACATTTATGTCTATTATCCATTTAGGGTTAACTTTTGTAAAAGGTGTTAGGTCTGTGTCTAGATTTATTTATTCATTTATTACTATGGATGTCCAATTGTTCCAGCATACTATTTTTTGAACAGACTATCCTTTCTCTATTGAATTGCCTTTACTCCTTTGTCAAAGAACAGCTGACTATGTTTGTGGGGATCTCTGTTCTGTTCTATTGTTCAGTTTGTCTGTTTTCAGCCATACCCTGTTACCTTCATGACTCTGGCTTTCCATTAAGTCTTGAAGATGGGGATTGTCATTCCACCAACTTTGTTCTTTTTCTGTATTGTGTTGATTATTCTGGATCTTTTGCCTTTTCATACTAACTTTTGAATCAGTTTATTGATATCCGCAAAATAACTTTCAGAGATTTTGATTGGGATTGCATAGAATATATAGATCACATTGTGATGGATCTATTTATTTAGATTTCTTTGGTTTCTTTCATAAGAGTTTTTTAATTTTCCTCATTGAGATCCTGCATACATATTTTTTAGATTTATACATAAATATTTATTTTCTGTGTAATAATATAAATGGTATTATGCTTTCAATTTCAAATTCCAATTGTTCATTCCTGGTATGTATGGAAACAATTGACTTTTTAATATTAACTTATATCCTGCAACCTTGCCATAATCACTTATTAGTTCCAAGAAATTTTCTATTGATTCTTAGGAATTTTCTACATAGACAATAATGTCATCTGTGAACAAATATGTTTCTATTTCTTCTTTCCCAATCTGTATTCCTTTTATTTCTTTTTCTTCTCTTATTACAATAGCTAGGATCTCAAGTATGCTATTGAATAGGAGAGATTAGAGGGGATATCCTTAACTTGCTTGTGATTCTGAGGGGGAAAGCACCTGGTTTCTTACCATTACTTATGATGCTAGTTGTAGGTATTTGTAGTTTTTTATTTTTATTTTTATTTTTTTTATCAAGTTGAGGACATTCCCCTCTACTAGTTTGTTGAGAGTTTTGACCATAAATGGTTGTTGAATTTTGTCAAATGTTTTTTCTGCATCTACTGTTAGGCTCATATGATTTCTTCTTATTTAGCCTGTTGATGTGATGGATTGTATTAATTGATTTTTGAATGCTGAGCCAGTCTTCCATGCCTGGAATAAATCACACTTGGTATTGGTGTGTAATGTCTTTTCCTGTTTTTTTTTTTTTTTTTTTATCTTAGGGCAATACTGGCCTCATAGAATAAGCTAGGAAGTTGTCTCACTCCTTCTATATTCTGGAATAGATTATAGAGGACTGGCACCACTTCTTTATGTGTTTGGTAGAATTCACTGGTGAAGCCATCTGGGCCTGGTGCTTCCTTTTTTGGAAGCTTATTAATTATTGACTCAATTTCTTCAATCTACACACACCTATTAAGATGATCTATTTCACAATGTGGGAGTTTTTGGTAGTTTGAGTCTTGCAAGGATTGCTGCATTTCATCTATGTTGTCAGATTTGTGGGCACTGGGTTGTTCATAATGTTCCTTTATTATCCTTTTAATATCCAAGGGTTCAGCAGTGATGATCCCACCTTCATTTCTTTTATTAGTCATTTGTGTCTCCTCTCTTTTTTTCTTGGTTATCCTGGCTAGAGATTAATCAATTTTATTGATTTTTTTTTCAAGGAGCCAGCTTTTGGTTTCATTGATTTTCTCTAGTAATTTCCTGTTTTTACTTTTATTGATTTCTGCTCCAATTTTCAGTATTTCTTTTCTTCTGCTTGCTTTAAGCTTATTGTTCTTCATTCTCTAGTTTTTGAAGGTGGAAGCTTAGATTATTAATTTTTGATCTGTCTCCTCCTTTAATATATATGCTCAATGTTTTCACTGCATCCCACAATTTTAATAAGCTGTATTCTCATTTTCATTTAGTTCAAAAATAAAAATTTCTCTTGAGACTTCTTCTTTGACCCATGTGTTATTTAGAAGTATGGAATTTAATCTCCAAATATTTTGGGATTTTCCACCTTTCTTTCTGTTATTGATTTCTCATTTAATTCCATTGTTGTCTGAGAACATATTTTGTATAATTTCTATTCTTTTAACTTTGTTAAGGTGTGCTTTATGGCCTGGGATGTGGTCTATCTTGTTGAATGTTCCATGTGAGCTTGAGAAGAATTTGTATTCTACTGTTGTTGGATAAAGTATTCCATAAATGTCAATTAGATCCACTTGATTGATGGTACTATTTGGTTTAACTACATCCTTACTTATTTTCAGCTACTGGATCTATCAATTACCATTAGAGGGGCATTGAAGTGTCCAACTATAACAGAGGCTTTGTCTATTTCTCCTTGAAGTTCTATCCATTATGCCTTACATATTTTTTTTCAAATTAATTTTATTGATACATATTAATAAAACATACACTTCATGCAATGTGTACAATCAATGTTATTTGATATAATCAAATAGTTGTGTGCTCATCACGTTTTGCCTTATGTATTTTGATGGTCTGTTATTAAGTGTTTACACATTAAGGATTTAAGGATTTTTTTTTGTCTTTTTGGAAAATTGACCTCTTTATTATGTAATGGCCCTGTTTATCCCTTATAGTTTTCCTGATTCTAAAGTTTGCTTAGTCTGAAATGAGTATAGCTATGCCAGTTTTCTATTGATTAGTGTTAGCATGGCATATATTAAATAGTATATTTAAAGTGCATTTCTTGTTGACAACATATATATTTAATATATAAATATTTATATTTAACACTCTTACAGTCTCTGCTTTTTAGTTATTGTATTTAGGTCATTTAAAGTGATTATCTGTATAGCTGGATTAATATCTACCAGGTTTTTAACTGTCTTCTCTCAGTTGCATGCCTCTCTCCCATTCTTCCCTCCTTCCTTCCTTTTCTTTTTTTTGTCTTCCTCTCCCTTTTTTTGCCTTTTTTGGCTCTAATTGAACATCTTATAGACTCCATTTTCTTTCCTCTCTCAGCACAGTAATACCTCTTTTTTTACATTTTCGTAGTGATTGCTCTAGAGTTTGCAATATGCATTAATAACTAATCTAAGCCCACTTTCAATAACACTAAACTGCTTCATGGGTAGTGCAGTTAACTTACAAGAGAATATTCCTAAATTTTCCCTCTGTCATTTATAATATTGCTGTCATTCATTTCACTTATCCATATGCTGTAATCATCCAACAATTGTTGCTTTTATTACTTTGAGCAGTTATCTATTATATCATTAAGATTAAGAAAAAGAAAAGATTTTATTTTGCCTTTATTTTTGCCTTCTCTGAGGCTCTGTCTTTATGCAGATCTGAGTTTATGGCCCATATCATTTTTTTTCTCTCTGAAGAACTTCTTTTAATATTTCTTACACAGCAGGTACAATGGTGACAAATTCCCTCCATTTTTGTTTGTCTCAACAATATTTTATTTCTACTTCACTTTTGAAGGATAATTTCACAAGATATACAATTCTAGGTTGGTATATTTTCCTTTGAACACTAAATATTTCACTCTACTTTCTTCTTGATTGCATGGTTTCTGATAAGAAGTCTGATGTATTTATAACCCTTATTCCTGTATAGGTAAGGTACTTTCTTTCTTTGGCTTCTAACAGGATTTTCCCTTTGACTTTGGTTTTCTGTAGTTTGAATACGATATGCCTAGATGTAGATTAATTTTTATATTTATCCTGTTTGGTGTTCTCTGAGCTTACTGGATCTGTGGTTTGGTGTCTGCCATTAATTGTGGAAAATTCTCAGTCATTATTACTTCAAATATTTCTTATGCTTGTTTGCTTGTTTTCTTTCTGTTTCTTCTGTTATCCCCATTACATGTTGTTGTATCTGTTGATACTGTCCCATACTTCTTGGGTGTACTATTATTTTTCAATTCCTTTTTTTTTTTTTTAATCTTTGCAATTCCCTTTGGGAAGTTTCTATTTATATATCTTCAAACTCAAAGATTCTTTGCTTATTTGTGTTTAGGCTACCGACGAGCTCATTTTTCATTCATTCTTTCTTTTTTCCCCAAACAAATGCTCCCTTTCTCCCTCTCTCCCATCTCCTGGTAACCTTGAATCTACTTTCTGTCTCTGTGAATTTGCTATTTCTAGTCTTCTCTTCTAAGTGATATCACACAATATTTTTCCTTATGTGCCTTGCCTATTTCAGTTAGCATAATGCCTTCAAGGTTCTTTCATGTTGCAGCATGTCTTATAGCTTCATTTTTTTCTTATGGCTGAATACTATTCCATGTGTGTATATACCACATTTTAAAAACGTATTCATTTGTTGATGGACACTTGGGTTGCTTCCACCTTTTGGCTATTGTGAATAAACATTGGCAACATTGGCAACCATTAAAGTCATTTTTAAAATTTCTGTTACAGTGCTTTTGATTTCCAGCATTTCCTTTTGATTCTTAGATTTTTCCACCTGTCTGCTTTTATATCCATCTGTTCTTGCATGTTGTCTATTTTTTTCCATTAGGGTCCTTAACATAATAGTTATAGCTATTGTAAATTCCTTGTTTGATCATTTCAAAATCTGTGTCCTATCTAGGTCTGGTTCTAATGTTCATTTTGTCTCTTCTGTTTTTTTCCCCTGACTTTTGGCATGTATTGTAACTTTTTGTTGAAAGTCAGACATGATGTACTGAGTAATAAGACCTGAGGTAATTAGGGTTTTAGTGTGAGTTTTTATGTCAAGCTGGCGAGGAGCTGGGCATGTTTAATGATTGCTGCAGTGTCAGAGGCTTCAGTTTCCTCCAGTTTCCTTTTTATTCTCCTTTTTTCTTTTCTCACGGTAGTTTTGGTTTCCCTGAGAGCGTCTTAAAGAGTCTGTGTCTTCCAGCTCTCTCCATTGTGATCCTCTGTTACTGCCCTGGGTCCCGGTGATGTGGAGCTAAGGCGCTGGGTAGGCGAAGCCGTCTTCAATCTTTTCTTTTTTCAATGATTTTTTTTTTTTTTTGCATTTTAAAAAAAATATTTTAAAAGATGCTTAGATTACATAAATGTTCCACAAAAATTATGGGGATTCCCATGTTCCCCACCTCCCACACCTCCCACAACCTCCGTCTTCAATCTTACCATTATACTTCACTTTTTCAGGTGGGCCTGAATCCCTGCGCTCTGACATCCAGAAGGCTTTATACCTTCTTTTTGTCTCCCCTCATATGAGACAGGAAGCTCGAAGTGGCTGGAGATGACCAGTTGTCCCTCTCCCAGGTCAGATAAGGCTCTGGCAAAGTGGTTTTCCTGGGGGCAGGCTTTGCTTGGTGGATGCTCTGGGCATATTTTAAAATCCCTGCTTTTCCTCTTCCTGTGCTGGAAACACGAGGGGATTTTTCTCTAATCTTCTTGTAAGAACCCAGTGGGGTTCCTTGAAATAAAACACATGAAAGAGCGGGGACCTCCCTAAAACTGGGTCCCCAGGGGTTTTTAACTCTCAAGCTAGTTCACATTCAGCCTCTGGCAGTTCAATACTATTTAAGTGTTCCTACCAGTTACCGGATTCAGCTTCTTCAGCTTCAGGTAAGCTGATCTCAGCTGTGATCCTCTGTGTTTGCCTGCCTCTCCATATATCTTATACATATTCTATTTGAGGCAGTCCTAGGTACCCCATAATTTCTGTTATATTTTAAATATAGTCTTCATTGTCTTTCTTCCTATATACTATTTTCTAATGTTGCTACTGATATACCAGAGTGTTTTTGAATTTTGAATGTTCCCTTGGTACATCGCTGTAATATAACGGTTAGTAGAGTAAGCTCTGAAGCCAGACTGTCTGGGATTATAGCACAGATCCTCTACCTATAGGCTGTAATAATTCAACAATTTAGTTACTGTTCCGGGTCTCAGTTTTCCATGTAAAAGGTGGGAATAAAAATAGTATCTACTTCATAAAGCTGTTTTAAGATGATAACAACTTGAAAAATGCCTTACAGCAACACGGAACAAGGCTTCTTTCATAGTAACTGCTTGATAAATGTTATCTACGATTATTATTAATTTCACTTTGTTATAATTATGCAGAAACCTTGATAATCTCTCTTTTTAAACATGCATATTAAGATATAATTCAATTCCATAGCATTCACCCATTTGAAGTGTACAATTCAATGTTTTTTTAAAATATATTCACAAGATTGTAAAACCTCACCACAATTTAATTTTTGACCATTTTAGTCCTCAATAAAAGAAACCAACACACATTTTCAGTCAATTCCCATTTCTCCAGCACCAGGCAACAATTAATCTATCCTCTTTCTGCCTGTTCTGGACATTTCACATAAATGGAATCATACAATATAAGGTCTGTTGTGACTTGCTTCTTCACTTAGAATATTTTCAAACTTCACCCATGTTGTATCATGTATAATATTTCATTGCTTTAAATTACCATATAATATTCCATTGTATGGATATACCACATTTTATTTATCCATTCATTAGTTGATTGGCATTTGGATTGCTTCCACTTTTTGACGATTATGAATCATACTACTATGAACATTTGTGTGTAAGTTTTTGTGCGGATATATGTTTTCATGTGTAACTAGAAGTGGTATTGCTAGGTCATTTAACCATTTACGGTACTGCCTGTTTAACAAAGTGGTGGCACCATTTTGCTTCGCCACCAACGATGTATGAGGGTTCTGATTCCTCAACGTTCTCACAAACATTTGCTATTATCTCTCTTGATTTTGTCTATATTTAATTATAGTTATCCTAGAGAGTGCCAAGTGTTATCTCATTGTGGTTTTGATTTGTGTTTTCCTAATAAGTAATGACGATGAACATCTGTATATGTGCTTATTAACCATTTGTATATTTTAGATACAAGTCCATTATTACATATATGATTTGCATATATAAGATGGGTCGTATTCTCACTTTCTTGATGGCATTGTTTGAAGCACATATCATTTTGATGTAACCTAATTCATCTATCTGATATAGTCTGTTTTTTGTCTTGTTGCTTGTTGCAGTAGATTCTGCCTAGTTATGATGTAAATTGTAAGCCCTACAACAACTACTAAGAAAATAACTCCAATAAATGTTTTTCATTAAAAGAATTAAAATGTTAAACTAGAAAATATTCACTTAATGCAAATGAAAGCAGTAATGGAGCAATAGAGAAACAAAAAGATTTGAGACATATAGAAAACAAAAAGCAAAATGATAGCTATATGGACAATTATATCAATGATAAATTAAATCTGTGGATTAAATAATCCAGTGAAAAGGCAGAGATTGCCAGGTATAAGATTCAAATATATGATGTCTACAGGAAACACATTTTAGATTCAGAGGTAAAAACAGGTTGAAAACAAAAGGATGGAAAAAGATCTACCATGCAAATGGCAGCCAAAAGAAAGCTGGAGTGGCTAAACTAATATCAGGCAAAATAGACTTTAAAGTAAAAGTGTTACTAGAGATAGAGAAGGACATTTTATAATGATAAAAGGATGAATTAATCAGGAAGACATAAAAATTATAAACATGCACCTAAATACAGAACCCATAAAAGAAGCAAAAACTGACAGAACTGAAGGGAGAAATGGCTCCTCCAGCAAAGATATTTGGACTCCTCAACACACTGCTTTCAGTAAAGGGCAGAGCAAGTGGGCAGAAGATGCATAAGAGGCAGAAGCTGATCAACACTATAAACCAGCTATACCTAAGAGACATCCACCACGCACTTCACCCCAAACAGCTGACCGCACAATCTTCTCAAGAGCTCCTGGAATGTTCTCCAGGGTAGATAATACGCTAGAAATTTCTCAATAAGTTTTAAGGGAATGAAATCATTCAAAGTACATTCTTGACTGCAGTGGAATGAAATTGGAAATCAATACCTGAAAGAACATTAGGAAATTCCTCAAATGTGGAAATTAAATAGCGTAACCAATGGGTCAAAGAAGAAATCATGAGCGAAATTAGACAATATATCAAAGTGAATGAGAATTAAGGTAACATACCTGGAGGTGGGTGTGGCTCCGTGGTTGAGCGCCTGCTTCCCATGTACAAGGTCCTGGGTTCACCTCCTAAAAAGAATGACATACAAACATACCAACTTATTGGATGCGGCTAAAGCAATGTTCAGAGAGAAGTTTATAGTTGTAGTCCTATGTTAGAAAAGAATAAAGATCTCAAACCAAAAACTTTGCCTTTCACCTTAAAAAACTGGCATCTTAAAAAAAGAAGCTCAGAATAACCCCTGAAATAAGCAGAGAAAGGGAATGGTAAAGACTAGAGCAGAAATGAATGAAATAGAGAATAGAAAAAGAATAGAGAACTTCAACAAGATCTAAAGTTTGTTCTTTGAAAAGATTTAAAAATTTGACAAAAATTTAGCTGTAGTGACCAAAAAGAAAAATAGAGAACTCTCAAATTTCTAAAATCAGGAATGAGAGAGGGAGTATTTCTAGTGCCCTTACAAAAACAGAAATGATTATAAGGTAATACTATGAACAGTGTATGCCAATAAATTAGATAACCTAGATGAAATGGGCAAATTGCTAGAGAGACACAAACTTCCAAAACTGGCTCAAGAAGAAAAATCTGAATAGATCTGTAGCAAGTAAAGTGATTGAATTAATAAAAACAAAACAAACAAAAAATACACCCCCCAAAATCCCAGGCACTGATGGCTTCATAGGTGAATTGTAACACAAATTTAAGAATAATTAGCACCAATAATTCACAAACTCCTCCAAGAACTAGAAGAGGAGAGAATATATTCCAACTCAGTACATAAGGCCAGTATTTATTTCCCTGCCACCGAAACCAGATGCATTAACAGAAAAAACAACAACCGCTGACTAATGTCTCTAAAGAATGTAGATGTAGAAATCCTTAAAAAAAATACTAGGACGTCAAATCCAGCACCGTATTAAAAAGGGTTAAATACCATGACTAGGTGGGATTTGCTCCAGGAATAAACAGTTGATACAACATCTGAAACTCAATGTAAAATACTAGGTCAATGGAATGAAGGACATAAACCAAATGCCACATTATCATCTCAAAAGATACAGCTTAAAAGCATTTGACAAAATCCAGCACTCTTGGATGATAAAAAATTTTCAGTAGACTAGGAATAGAAGGTAAATGCCTCAACCTGAGCCAGGCTCTACAAAAGCCCAGACCTAAGGGTGCAGGGTGGCATGCTTGCTGCTTCTTAAATTTAAGAGCCAGACTCACATGTCTGCTCCCTCCTCTTCAACATTGTACTGGAAGTTCTTGCCAGGGCAATTGGGCCATTAAATCAAATAAAAAGGAATGTCCAGATTGGAAATGAAGAAGTGAGACTGTCTGTATTCACAGATGACATGATATTGTATATGGAAAGGCCTAAGAAATCCATTAAAGACTATTAGAAGGAATAAGTTCAACAAGGTTGCAGGATGAAAGACCCATATACAAAGTCAGCTGTATTTCTACACCCATGCAATGAGCAATCCAAAAATAAAATCAAGAAAGCAATTCCATTTAAAGCAGCACCGAGAGGCCAGGCTGGAAGGTGCCAGGAGGGCGGCAGGTAACCGTGGTGGCTTTGCCCCAGGCGCCTGCCCACGTGCAGAGAACAGGAAGCCCTGGGAGGGCCCGGAGCCCACGCCCGCCGAGGCCTGCGGACCTGGGAGGCAGCACAGGTAGCCCAGTGCTGGCAGAGGGAAGGTGCCCGCTGACATCCCTGGCCGGGAGCTCCTGGCTTCGTCAGCTTTGTGAGCGACAATCCAGAGGCAGCGAGCTGTCGGCTGCGCTGCTGACCATGCCCCCCGGCTGCGTGGCGCCTCCAGTTCAGTCCTCGCAGGGATGGGCAGCTCACCAGCCCGCTTGGGCTTCTGCTGCCGCTGCCTGAGAGTCAGCTCCACACGCCCAGGGACACGGGGGAGAGGTGGAGAAAGGTGGCAGCGGGGAGCGTGGCCCCAGGGGAGACGCAGCGGCCCGTCTCTGGAGCCCCCAGGCTGGGGAGGGTGGCCGCCTGGCAGCGGGCCTCTCCGCTGGTCTCCGGGGTGCTCCCTTGCAGCAGGTGACCCCGCGGAGCCCGGGCCGCAGCCTCTGCCCCCTCCGTCCTCCGCTGCCCGAGGCCCCCGCCCCGCGGGCAGCCCGAGTGACCTGTTCCCACTCGCAGCTCTTGTCCAGCACCGGCCCAGCCTCCACCGCGTGCTCTCAGCCTCCGTGGCGCTCACGACCGCCCTCGTCCGTGGAAAGTCCAGGGGGAACGGCCTGGCCCCTTGACAGCTTTCTTTTTTTGGCCGTTGTCTCCACTGCCCTCCACGTGAGCCTCTCCACTCGCTCTTTGCTTTCGGGTTCACAGTCAGAAGCCGTGGAGTGCCCGACCCCGTGCTGGGTGGAAAGTCTTTGCCGTTCTAGAAGGAGGCCAGGACTGGTCCTCTCCAGAGTCGGGAATTGCTGCTTTCATTTGTGCTGAGGTTGTGGTCACTGTCCCCTGAGGACACTGGAATGGCCTCTGTCCTCTCCGGGTCCAGCTGTGCAGCGCCAAGCTCTCCCTCCAGCCTGCCGCCCCGACCCCTGGCCCTCTGTGGCCTTCTTATTTTCGGTGTACTTCTGAGTATTCTTAGAGTATAGATGAGTTAATTTTTTTTCATAGCATAAAGTAGGTGTCCATCTTCATTCTTTTGCATGTGGAAATGCAGTTATCCCATAATGCTTTTTTTTTTTTTTTTTACCGGGAGGTCCCGGGGATCGAACCTGGGTCCCTCCATATGGGGGACAGACGTCCAACTATTTGAGCCACATCCGCCCCCTTTCCCACAATGCTTTTTTAAAGAGACTGTTCTTTCCTGTTGAGTGGAATTGATACCCTTTTCAAATCTTAATTAACCATAGAAGGCTTTATTCCAGACCATTAATTCTGTTCGTTTGGTCTATATGTCTGTCCTTAGGCCAGTATAGCACTGTTTGATTGTTGTAGCTTTGTAATAACTTTTGAAATATGGAAGTGTGAGTCCTCCTACTTGTTTCTTCTCTTGAAAATTGTTTTGGCTACGCAGAACCTCTTGTAAATTCATATGAATTTGAAGGTCCACTTTTACGATTCTAAAAAAAAGCTTTGAAAAGAATAAAATACTCAAAAATAAATATAAGTGTAAAATGTGTACTCTGAAAACTACAAAAGATTATTGAAAGAAATTAAAGATCTCAACAAATGGAAAAACATTCCATATTCCTGGAGCGGAAGACTAACACTGATAAAATGGCTGTACTTCTCAAATTGATCTATGTATTCAATGCAATCCTTATCAAAATCCCAGCTGGCTTCCTTGCAGTAATAGATAAGTTGATCCTAAAATTCATTTGGGAATTCAAGGGACTCAGAATAGCCAAAACAATCTTGAAAAAGAACAAAAAAGTTGGAGGACTTCCAAAATTTAAAACCTACTATAAAGCTACAGTAATCAAGACAGTATGGTACTAGCATACTGACAGACATGTAGATCAACGGAATGGAATTGAGCGTTCAGAAATAAACCTTTCCATTTACGGTCAATTGATTTCTGAGAAGGTGCCAAGAGAATTCAACAGGAGAAAGAAGAGTCTTTTCAACCAATGGTGCTAGGACAACTAGATATCCAAATAGAAAAGAATGCAGTTAGACCCCCTACCTCTCAACATATACAAAATCCAACTCAAAATGGATCAAAGATCTAAATGTAAGAGCTAAAACTATAAACCTCTTAGAAGAAAATGTAGGCATAAGTCTTCATGGTCTTGGGTTAGACAATTATTTATTAGATATGACATCAAAAGCACAAGCAAGAAAAGTAAAAATAAATTAATCAATCTTCATTAAAATTAAAGATTTTGTACTGCAAAGAATGTCTTCAAGAAAAAGAAAAAGAAAATAGTAAATGGATACAATGCTCATAACACCTTTATTCATAACAGAACCAACCCAAATGTCCATCAACAGATGAATGGATAAGTAAAACACAGTGCATCGATAAAAACAATATAAAATGGGAGGAAATATTTGCAAATCATATATTTGATAAAGTACTTGTATCTAGAATATATAAAGAATATTTACAACTTGTTAGTAAAAGTAAATAATCCAATTAAAAATGGGCAAAGGATATGAACAGACATTTTTTCAAAGAAGGAATACAAATATCCAGTAAGGAAAGGAAAAGATTCTCAACAGCATTCATCATCAGGGGAATACAAATCAAATCACGATGAATTACTCCTTCAAACCCACTTGGATGGCCATAGTAGTAAAGATAGATAATAAACACTGAAGATAACATGGAAAAATTGGAATGCTGGGACAGTGCTGTGGGCTTGTGAAGTGGATCAGCTGTTGAGGGAGACTGAAGGAGTGTGTAGCCCAGAAAACTATGGTCCTAAAGTTAACCCACTCCTGTGGGTGTGAGCCCATGGTAAGTAGGACCTTTCCATGAGGCTACTTCAGTTAAGGTGTGTCACACCTCAATCAGGATAAATCTTAATCCTATTACTGGAGTTCTTATTATTGGAATGAAATTCAGACAGAGAAAGAGAGAGAGAGATGGAGAGAGAGAAAGCCCCAGGAAGCAAGAAGCTGAAACAGAACCTGGAAGAGAAGAGGCTAGGAGAGCTGCCATGTGACAAGCTAAGGACCAGTGGTCACCAGGAGCCAGCTCAGAACGCCACAATCTTAGGTGTTCTGGAGGAAAGCATCACCTTGATGATGCCTTGATTTGGACATTTTTCCAGCCTCAAAACCGTAAGTTAGGAAATTCCCAGTATTTAACCCAAACTGTTGCATTGGTATTTCTTTAAGTAGCCCAGGAAACTAAAACAGCTGCTTTAGTAAACAATCTGGGAGTTCCTCAAAAGAATCAACATGGAGTTACCGTATGTCCCAGCAAGCCTAATCCTAGGTATATTCCCAAGACTAATGAAAACATATGTCCAAACAACTTGTATATGGATGTTTATACACCATTATTCATAATAGCCAAAAATTGGAAGCCGCCCAAATGTCCATCAACTGATGAATGTATAAATAAAGTATAGTATATTCATACAATGGAAGATTATTGGGCAATAGAAAGGAATGATGTTCTGATACGTGCTACAACATGGATGGCCCTTGTAAATATTATGCTAAGTGAAAGAAGCCAGTCAGTCACAAAAGACAACATATTGTATGATTCCGAGAATCATCATGAGAAAGGTCCAGAATACGCAAATGTATAGAGACAGGAAATAGATTAGGGGTTGCCAATGGTGGGGGATGGGGGGGGGAGGGAATGGGGAGTGACTGCTAATGAGTACAGGGTTTCTTTTTCTTTTGGGGTGATGAAAATGTTGCAAAATTACTTTTGGTGGTGGTTGCACAATTCTGAGAATGTTCTAAAAACCAGTGATTTTTACTCATTATCAAAATCTATTGTATGGCATGTGAATTATATCTCAATAAAGCTGTTTTTTAAAGAAAAGAACATGATCCCCCAAATAATGAGTATTTTTGTCCCTTCCTTTCCAATATTTACATTCCATTACTTTTCCTTGTCTTACTGCTTACCAAGGGCTTCTAGAAGACAGAATAGACCTGATGAGAAGCTCATCTCTGTCTGGTTGCTGGCTTTAAAGAAATGGCTCCTAAAGTTTGCTCTAGGTTTCTGATAATCTTGATCATGGTAAAGAATTTGCCTTCTATTAGTTTATTCTGATTGGGTATTGAATCTTACCAAGTGCCTTTTTTGTCTCTCTTTAGGTGATTACGTGTGTTCTCCTTTATTCTGTTACTCTTGCGTTTCACAATAATAGATTTTCTTATGTTGAACTATTTTAGAATTACAGTGGAAAAAACGGCTGGGTAACGATATACAATGCTACATATGGATTGCTGCGTCTTATTTTGTTTCATGAGTGTATTTTTATGTGAGATTGCTCTGTAGTTATCTTTTCTTATGCTATCTAGTATGGTTTGAATGTTGAAGTTGGAGAGATTTCCTTCTTTTTAAAAAACATTTAAAAATATACAGTAAAATTTACTCCTTTTAGTGTATGGAGCTATGAGTTTGGAGCGATGGAGACTCATCTAAACATCACAAGGATCGTATAGAACGGCCCCAACGTTCCCCGTAATTCCTTGTACTGCCCCCTTGTGGTCAAACCCCTCTCCCTTCTTCCAACCTGACCATGACTCATCTGTTCTCCTCCGTTCCCGCACTTTTGCTTTTTCCAAATGTCCTATGAGTTGAATCATACAGTATGTAGCATCTTAGGCCAGGACCTTTCCCTTCATAATGCCTTTGAGGCTTACCTATGTTGTATGAATCCAGAGCTCGTTCCTTTCTGAGGTTGAGTAGTATTCCGTTGTATGGCTGCATTACAGTTTGTTCATTTGCTCGTCTGTTGAAGGACTTTTGAGTTGTTTCTAGTTTTTGGCTGTTACAAAGATTCAGAGTTTGTGTGATTATAAGTTTCAATTTCTTCTTACACCAAGGAATGGGGTTTTTGGGTAATTTGGGAAGTTCAGGCTAAACTCTGTGGGAAACAGCCAAACGCTTTTCCATAGTGGTCCTGTGATTCCGCATTTCCACCAGCCACGAATAAGATATCCAGTCACTCAGCATCCTCACCGGCACTGGGTATTGTCATGTGTTTTTGTAGGTTGGTTTAGTTTTAGTTTTAGTCTTCATTTTAGCAATTCTAGAGGGTGTGCTGTGGTATTTCATTGAGGCTTTAATTTGCATATCCCTAATGACCAAAGATGTTGGACACCTTTTTGTTTTGTGCTTATTTGCCATCCAGACATCGTCTTTGGTGAAGTGTCTGCTCAAATCTTCTGCCTAATATTTTTATCGGGTTGTTGTTTTCTTATTGCTGAGTTTCAAGAGTTCTTTATTTATTGGGGTACAAGATTTCTGTGAGATAGGCGATTTGCATGTGTTTTCTGTAAAGCATGTGCTTGTCTTTTCGTTCGCCTGAGTCTTGCACAGGGCGAAAGTTTCAAATTTCAACTAAGCCTGATTTATCTATTTTTTTCTTTTTTGGGTTATGCAGTTGATGTCACATCTACAAACTCTATGTCAATTTTCTCCTCTAATTTCCTGTTGAAGTTTTAGAGTTTACATTTCACATTTTGCCCTGTGATCTATTTTGAGATAGTTTTTTATAGAAGGAATAGGGTATGGCACACGCACATGCATACACACACGCACGCATGCACACGCACACACCCATACAAACACATGCACACGCTGCACATGGATATCCATTTGTTGAAAAGTTTATCCTTTCTCCACTGAATAGCCTTTACATCTTTATCAAAAATCAATTTACCATATTGTGTGGGTCTATTTCCAGACTGTATTCTGTTCCTTTGATCTGTATGTTTACCTTTTTGCCAATACTATGCTGTCTTGATTATTGTTACTTTATAGTAAGTCTTTAATCAGTCTGAGTTCCACAACTTTTTTCCCACAGTATTTTTGACTCTTCTAGCTCCTCTGCCCTTCCATATCAATTTCAAATCCTTACTTTTATATCCTCACCCATATTTATTTGTTTGACATATTAATTTCTTACAGATTTAAAAAATATCTCATGATAATTGTGGATTTCAAAAATTCTCCTTCAAGTTTATGGAATTTATTAGTTTTGGTTTATTCCTATTTTTATCATGTGATGTTCTTTTTTCTCTTTAGTAAAGCTTTTTGTCTTTAGTTATATCCTCTTTGTCTTCCTACATCCCTTTCTTTTATATAGTATTTTTCTGGCATGTGTTTTTCCTTGACCTTATTTTCATCTCTTCTGTGTGATTTGCTTTCAGATATATTTCTTGTAATTAGGAAATAACTATATTAAAACCCAATGTAATATCTTTGGGATTTTCCTTCCAGTTTAATCCATTTGCATTGATTGTGATTTACTGATATGTTTAGTCTTATGCCCATCAGCTTAGTCTGTGTTATTTGTTTGTCATCCTTTTCTTTTTTCTTCCTTTTTTCTTCTTTCTTGCCTTCCATTGGACTAATATGTTCTAAACTTGTTCTTTGTTGGTTTGGAGGTTATATATTACATTTTTATTTTTAGTGATTTTCTTTACATTTTAAAGTCTAAATATTTAACTATACATTTTCCTGATGAAATACAAGACCTTAAGTATAGGCTTCTCTTCCTTCATGTCAGTCATCCACAAACTTTTGAAAATCAGAAATCCTATGTAAACGTACTAACCAGGAGCTATTTCCCATTATTTGAAAAGGGGAAAAATGACAATGCATTACACATCAATCCAAAACTTTCAACCAATTTCCTAGAATGTATCTAAAACACAGAAAAATGCCTATATAAAACCACAAGCCTATCACAATAGGTTATAAAATGTTTAAATATTGTTTCCAGATTACCAACACTTACGACTGTTAATCCATTGCTTTAGTCAGTAATAAATCTGGTGTACATGCTTCCCACACAGCATGCCAAATAGCATACAGAAATGCATTAGTTGCAAAGATGCAGGCTAAAATGTATAATAAAACTCAAGGCAAATTCCTGTAATAAACTCCTGCTCCCTGATGAGGTGGAGACTTGAAGCCAACTGAGGAGAGGCCTGCATGAGTAAGGGCAGGCAGAGGCCTGTGTGATAAAAGGGAGTTAGGGGCAAGTTGTCGGATTCAGAACACGAAGGAGTCACGCTCATTTGGAGGTTGCTGTAGAAGCTACTGAGGAAGGAGGCTTGACAAATCTTCAAACAAGTTGGTCACCACTTTTGAATGAAATAACCACAAAATGCAGCTGTGCTTCTCGTCCTGATGTTTACTTCATACATTTATTTGACATCGGGCTGTCTTTTTTCAAAGCTTCTCAAGGACGTTCAAAGACAGCATTCAACACTACGTCTTCACAGCCATCGTGGAAGATGCCTCTTGTGGGATCAGCAACGTCCAAGAGGCACTTTTCTCTGTGTGGCACTTGGTGGGTTTTCTGGTACGTTTACATGTGATTCTGAGATTCTGCCAATTGAAGTGATGCACAGCTCTAAACTTACTATCTCTTGTTTTATTTAAAAAGTTGAATTGGATTTTGGTGGTGTAAATATAACTTTTTCCCCACATACACAATAGCTGAAAATACTGCACTGAGAGATACTTAGGTTTCATGAAGTTAGTGTATTAAACCAAAAAAGCGTTCTTCTGGGAAGGCCTCATGGGGAAGACTTTCTGCAGTGGACTGCTTGTATTTCTATCTTTTTCCTCTACATGACATGGACCTTGGCGTGCTTTGCCAACCATGGACCACTCTGATTCCACCTTTCCTGTACTCTTATCTGCAATTCAATTTTGCCTTTAAAAAAAACACAAAACCTGCTACCATTGTGTCATAAATCATTTAATTAAATTTATCAATCTACATATCATCAATATCTAAGCTTACTCTTACTTCTTGTGTATCATGAGTTCTCTCTGGATGAATTTCTCTTCCTAAAAGAATTCTTTCAGAGTTCTTATAGTAAAAATCTATTGTGGCAAATTCTTTTAGTACTTGCAAGTGTTTAATTCCTCTCTTTATCATGAGTAATTGTCTTGGTATAAAATGCAGACTGATTATTTTCTCTCAGTGTTTTGAAGACATTATTATTGTTGATAAATCTACTGTGTCTCATTCATGGCTCTTTATAGGAATCTGCATCTTCTCTCTGGTAGCTTTTACAATTTTCTCTTTATACTGACTGGCTGGTTTCAGTAGCCTCTTGTCTACATGTGTCCTTTTCTCTGTTTTGCTCTGCACTTATACTGTACTTTTGATTTGAGGACTTCTTTTTTCTCTAAATGTGGAAAAAATTCAACTATTAGCTCTTCAGCTATTGCTTCTGTCATTTCTTCTTCTGGAATTTCTGTTAGATAGATATAGTATTTCCTTAGCTGAGTCCACACCTCTGGCCTGCTCGGGAGTGAATGTGTATCATGTTAGATAAACACATCTCAACGACCCGAACATGCTGTGGGTGGAAGGAAGCGCCATGTTTTTTACTCACCACTAGGAAAGGAACACGCCAAAGTTAAGGAATGTGTCAGGAGGCCTCCACATAGAGCTGGGACCCTGAGGCAGCAAGCTGTAGGACAAGCAGACGAGAAATGAGCGCACTGTGTAGGAAGGAGTAGCAAGGAAAACCGGCACTCCCCCCTGAGACTTCGAACCCCACAATCAGTTTACAGTTTGAATTAAAATCTCAGTTTAAAGTAGTCTTACCGCTAATAGAAATACAAGACTTAACAAACCAATCACATTTAAGGAGATTGAATCCATCATCAAAAATTTCCTAGCATAGAAAAGTCCAAGACCAGATGGCTTCACAGGTGAGTTCTACCAAGCATTTCTAAAAGAATTAACACCAATCCTGTTTAAGCTCTTCCAAGAAATTGAAGAGGAGGGAAAATTACCCAACACATTTTATGAAGCCAACATCACCCGTAGTTATGTGTGGGTGACTCAGCGAAGTGTGCCGCGATATAAGAAAGACGAGACAAAGAGTGTAAGAGAAAGCGGGGGCCAGGGGACCGGCAGAGCGTATGTTCCAGGCTAGCCCCGAAACACAGGCAGCCCAGAGCTTTCATTAGCAGGGCAAGCTTCCACTTACGCACAGAGGAGCACGACCAGTGATCTATTACTCTTGGAATTTGCTCGAAAAAATATTGCAGGCAAGGTTTTCTCCTTTTGTCTTTCCTTAACTCATCCTTGAGTCTTGGTGCCAGCAAGAGTTCACACAGCACTCTCAAGGTTTTCCTCTTGAGCTGGTGTCTGGTGTTCCAGACACTCGGTCCTTGATCTCCAGCCAGAATTCCACGTCTGAAGGATTCTTCCCCACAATCACCCTAATACCAAAGCCAGATAAAGATTCCACAAGAAAAGAAAATTACAGACCAATCTCCCTAATGAACATAGATGCAAAAATTCTCAACAAAATACTTGCAAATCGAATCCAACAGCATATCAAAAGACTTATACATCACGACCAAGTGGGATTTATTCCTGGTATGCAAGGCTGGTTCAGCATAAGAAAATCAATCAATGTAATACACCACATTAACAAATTGAAGGAAAAAAACTACATGATCAACTCAATAGATGCAGAAAAGGCATTGGACAAAATCTAACATCCTTTTTTGATAAAAAATACTTCAAAAGATAGGAATAAAAGGAAAATTCCTCAATATGATAAAAGGCAGATATGAAAAACCCACAGCCAACATCATATTCAATGGGGAAAGGTTGAAAGCTTTCCCTCTAAGATCAGGAACAAGACAAGGATGCCCACTGTCACCATTGTTATTCAATATTATACTAGAAGTTCTAGCTAGGGCAATTAGACAGGAAAAAAAAAATAAAGGCATCCAAATAGGAAAAGAGGAAGTAAAACTCTCACTGTTTGCAGATGACATGATCCTGTATTTAGAAAATCCTGAAGTATCCATGACAAAAGCTACTTGAGCTAATAAATGAGTTCAGCAAAGTGGCAGGATACAAGATCAACATGCAAAAATCAGTAATGTTTTTGTACACTAGTACTGAACAACCTGGGGAGGAAATCAGGGGGAAAATTCCATTTTCAATAGCAACAAAAAGACTCAAATACCTAGGAGTTAATTTAACCAAAGAAGTACAGGCCCTATATGCAGAAAACTACAAAACAATGCTAAAAGAAATTTTAAAAGACCTAAACAAATGGAAAGATATTTCATGTTCATGGATTGGAAGATTAAATATCGTGAAGATGTCAATCTTGCCCAAACTGATTTATAGATTCAGTGCAATACCAATCAAAATCCCAACAGCTTACTTTACAGAATTAGAGAAGGCAATTACCAAATTCATCTGGAAGGGTAAGTGCACCCAAATAGTCAAAAGCATTCTAAAAAAGAAGAGCAATGTGGGAGGAATTTCACTGCTTGACCTTGAAACATATTACAAAGCTACAGTGGTCAAAACAGCATGGTACTGGCATAAAGATAGACACATCAATCAGTGGAATAGAATTGAGAACCCAGAAATAAACCCTCACCTATACAGTCAACTGGTTTTTGACAAACCTACCAAGCCGACGCTAATGGGAAAAAACAGTCTCTTCAACAAATGGTATTGGGAGAACTGGATATCTATAACCAAAAGAATGAAAGAGGACCCCTCTCTCACCCCCCATATAAGAATCAAGTCAAAATGGATCAAAGATCTAAACATAAAAGCCAGGACCATAAAACTACTAGAAGAAAATGTAGGGAAACATCTTCAAGACCTTGTAGTAGGTGGTGGTTTCTTGGACCTTACACCCAAAGCACGTGCAACAAAAGAAAAAATAGATAAATGGGACCTCCTCAAAATTAAACACTTTTGCACCTCACAGGACTTTGTCAGAAGGGTGAAAACGCAGCCAACTCACTGGGAAAAAATATTTAGAAATCACATATCTGATAAGGGTTTAATATCCAGGATATATAAAGAGATGTTACAACTCAACAATAAAAAGACAAACGACCCAATTAAAAATGGGCAAAAGACTTGAATAGACATTTGTCCAAAGAAGAAATACAAATGGCAAAAAAACACATGAAGAAATGCTCAACATCACTCATGATTAGGGAAACGCAAATCAAAACTACAATGAGATATCATTTCACACCTATCAGAATGGCCACTATGAAAAAGACAGAGAACTACAAGTGTTGGAGAGGATGTGGAGAGATAGGAACACTTCTTCACTGTTGGTGGGAATGCAGGATGGTATAACCACTGTGGAGGACTGTTTGGCAGTTCCTAAAGAAGCTGAATATAGACTTGCCACGTGACCCGGCAATACCACTACTGGGTATATACCCAGAAGAACTGAGAGCAGTGACACGAACAGACGTCTGCACACCGATGTTCATAGCCACATTATTCACCATTGCCAAAAGTTGGAAACAACCCAGGTGTCCATCAACAGACGAATGGATAAACAAACTGTGGTCTATCCACACGATGGAATATTATGCAGCTGTAAGAAGAAATGAAGTCGTAAAGCATATGGCAACATGGATGAACCTGGAGGACATTATGTTGAGTGAAGCAAGCCAGACACAAAAGGACAAATACTGTGTGAATGCGTTACTATGAACCAAATATATTGTGTAACATATTGTACGATTCAAAAAAAATTTTAAATGTATCCAGTCCATTTAATTGGGAAATGTATATACTATTCATCTGTGTTTACTCTTTAGTTTTTAATTGTTTATATTTTCAATTATTAAATGTACAAAATAAAGTAAAAAAAAAAAAGTGGTCTTATGTCTGTAGTACGTTAAAGTAACTGGGAGGGCAAATGAAAATTCTCTCTGGAAAACACCTTCAATGTAGACCAAGAGTGATTTTAAGTTACCTTCAATTTACAGGTTCACAATTTCAGATAGTACTCCATATTTCACGCACTCCATGAACGTGGGCTCCGATTTCAGGTGTGTGAAAATGTGAAAGACGCACCTGGATCTGATGCAGTCAGTGTGTGTGTGTGTGTGCACGTGTGCATGCGGGGCTGCAGAAGCTGATCGGTACCTGTGTGTCTACATACATCACTTCATCTCTGTGGGTTCCTCAATATCTCGCCAATTCGCTGATTCTCTCCTTTGAGTCCATTTGGCCTTAACTGCGTTCCTCTTACCGTACATTTCATTTCAAGTACTGTATTTTAAATTTCCTCATTTTCTAATTGGTTATTTTTGTAAACATCTGCTCCTCCTTCCTATCTGTCTGTTCTATATTTCTATATCAAATGTGCTTTTAAAAGTACATTTTCCTTCATTCATCTCTGCTGTCTTTTTGAGAACCCTAAACAAAATTATTTTACAGTCTTAGATCAATTGTTCTGCACAATTAACTTCCTCTGGAGACGCTTTGTGCTCTGACGATGGACTTGGTTATCCCCTTCTTAGCATGACAAGGCTCCGTGGACTGTGGGAGTGGCGTGGGGCTTACATTCCCCTGCCCCATTTTCCTCCCTCTGCATTTGTTCCTCTCTCCAGAGCAGCTTGGAATCTGCTCCGAGTGCCACGGGGCTCCTTCCCTCGTGGAGTCTCCGCCAGGCTCCCCCTTCCCCACGCCTCACGTGTCTGTCTGCCCCTCACTTATTCATTCAATACATATTTTGAGCACCTATGATGTGCCATGCTCTGGCCCCTCGTCTGCCTCCTTTTAATTGTCTATTTCATGGAAATGGATCATATTTTGCTCTTTATTGCTCATGTGAAACCGTTTTGTGGGTTCTGCTTTCATTTACGAGAAGGTGAATGGAGTTTCTCTGAAGATGCCTTCTCGTTCCTCTGACTCCCCATGGATGACTTTATTTTGTAAGAGTCATTGGCACCCCGTCAAAATATCAGCTCCCCAGTATTGGAGAGCACTTTGCAACCTGCAAACACGTCCTTATCCACCAACCCCGCTGACCATGGCGACCATCTGCGGTGTGGGGTGGACGGGGCGCCACTGAAGTCCGATTTTGCACAGGAATCCCGAGGCCCAGAGGGAACAGGCCCACGTCAAGGTCGACCAGCTGGTGAGAGGCAGAGGCGAGCCACAGAGAAAACCAGATCTCGTGATTTAAACAGCTGCATCCGCCTTTTCAGATGGGACTTAGATTAGTGCCTGGGCAGGGGTGACGTCCTCTTTCTCCGCATCCCTCCCTGCACCAGGCACGCTGCCGGGGTGATGCGTTCCCATAAATAAAGTGCTTGATGGCGGCTGCCTGGGAGAAGGCTGGTCCTGCGCGCCTGAGGCGGGGCGGTGGCTGGCAGTCACGCAGTGGCCCTGCACCCTCTGCTGACCCCTCGGGGCCACCGGCCAGGGGCTGTTCCGCAGGACCTGTGGGCAGGCACGTGCCCACGGATGCGCGGCGAGGCGGCGGGCTGCGCTCTCTAACAGAGCTGGGTTTATGTCCCGGCGCAGTGATGGCCTTTGAGGACCTCTCCACTTGCCCACACTCTAGAAAATCAGTAGGAATCGAGTCACATTAAGGAGTTGACTGAAGGCAGAGGCAGTATTTATTTGGAGTTGTGCTGCTGATGTAATAACACTTAGATTACAATATTTTCTGTAATTACTTAAAAATGACATTGCATATTGGATTAGAGATAAATCAGAGGCAATTTAAATAATGTCATCAGGAATCCAGGAGCATGAATTCTGCCGGTTTCATTCCAGAGAAAGGGCCCTTGCCTCAAAGGGGGGCAGCATCTCCGACACACAGCCTGGCCTGGGGAGGGGGCAGAGGGGCCTGGCTCTGACCTTGTCCTCTGGTGTCCTGGGGGCAGTTGGCAGGTGCTGGCCGGCTCCTGGAGCCCAGTGTGTGCAAGGACGTGGGGGCAGGGCTGGTGCAGGGGGAGGCGCACACCTAGGTGACCTGCGGCCCGAGGAGACATGCCCCTCTGCACCGCTAATCCCTGCTCACCCTGAGGGCCTCTTCGTGTGATTTTTACACTTTTGCATGGACCTTGGGCCCCCTAGGGCAGTCTTGGCCAGGAGGGGTTTGATTCAGCAGACGGGGAGGGGAGAGAAGAGGCGAAATGTGTTGAGACCCGCTCATGACGGGCGTTCCACAGGTTGCCTTGTTTACAGTATTAATTAAAGCCGTTTGTTTGCCGGTAGCAGAAACAACCCTGGGTTGGTGCCAATGAGATGTGGAAGCTGCTTCTATGATGCCTGAGTGTCCTGTGTGACTCAGGCAGAACACGGACTGGACTTTGGGGGGAACCGGGATGGAAGTCTGCAAAGTGCCAAGTACCTCTGCAGGTTTTGTCCAGCCCCTCTTGGGCACATCAGTTTTCTTTGTCCTTCTGTCTGAAGATGGTGTCCCCTGCTCCCCGGAGGCTTGTGGCTCCCAAGCCTTCCAGCACAGGTCCGAGCCCTGGAAGACACAAACTCGTTTTGGGGCTCAATTCTGCTTTCTGGGGGGAGGTCAGGGACTGAACCCTAGGTCAGTCGGGGTTGTGTCACATTGTACAAAATAACTGCCTTTGTCCTGTCATGGTGGGACAAGTGCCACTTAGAGGGTTCTTAGGAGCTGGCACATGCTCTCAAGGGCATCCACTGCATTTGCGCCACTTCCCTGCTCTACCCAGAGCCTGCAGGGTGGTTTTCTTACGGGTGTCACCAGTGAGGACTCGCGAGCTGATTGCTGAGCCCAAGGTGCACAACCAGTAAGAGCCCAGGGGGTTTGAACCCACGGCTGCTGGAGCCAAGGCGCATGCTCCTTCTACCAACATTCTCCACTTCCCGCCATGTCCCCTGTGTTCCAGCAAAGGCTAGCGGCAGTCGGCTGGCACAGCATGCCAGGTTGGCATTTGGAAGGTGGCCTCCCGGCCGGGTGGGTAGGTGATGACCCTTTTGCCCTGCTGGTATAACTCTGGACGTCCAGATGAGTGGCCACTGGCAAAGCCATTCACACTAGCAATAGGGAGGGTGGGGAAGGGGTGGGGAGTGCCCACCATGCCACTGTGCATGAGGCACAGTGCCAATAACAGGCACAAAGGGAATTTGTTTACTTTTTGTACCAAAATACCCAGATTGGCATCCTCTGTCCAGCCTACGGACAAAGACACCTGGTTTCTCAGCCACATCAGTGCCCCCCAGGGCTCAGCTTTTCACCCAATATGGTTTCAACACCAAGTCTCTAAGATGCCGAGTCCAGAACATTGAAAATTGCCTCTAATCATCAGATTGGTCTTTCCTTTTTTACTTCCATGGCACCAAGTTTCTGAAAAACATCCTCAGGTTTGCTCACCTGTTCCTCATCAAGGCACCTGGCTGCCCAGCAGTATGGCCCACGCGGTGTTACTAGGCAGGCTTTTGAAAGTAGTTCTCAAAGTCAAGGTAGATTTTCTTGGTTCTAAATAACTTGAGAGGTTTTTTTCCCCTCAAGTGTTCAAATTTTCTAAGCTACCCGATATTTTTATTAAAATAACTGTAATTTTGAATTGCGCTAGTTGGTCTTGAAAAGGAAATAACAGTGTTCCAAATTGCAAACTAATATGGTCTGGGCGTAAGTGTGCAGAGAGCCTGATCGAGAAGGTGCCTTGAACGTCCCCTGGTTCCAAGAATCCTTTTCCCTCCTTCACGTTTCTGTGCTCAGGGGCATTCGGAGTTGGAAAGAGCCAAGTTCATGTCGTAATGCCACCTCATACTGTGTCATCTTTGGGGAATAACATCGTGTCTCTGGGTGTTGGTTTCTCATCTAAAAAAAAAAGAAAGAAAGAAAGAGAAAGAGAAAGAGAAAGGAAGTAAGGAAGGCAGGTAGGAAGGAAGGAAAGATTCAGACTTACATCAGAGGGTGGTTGGAATGAAATGAAATGACATGCTAATTAGCTTTGCACTTTTGAAAGTGCTCTATAAATGTGCTCACCTTATTAACAGCACTAATAATTATTATTACTATTCAGTCTCAGATTCTCAAGCTTTTATTTGGAATCTGCTGTGCACAGACTTCCTGTGCTAGATACTAGGGAAGGAACTGGGCTCAAATGGTCTCCTTGCAGTATTTAGATTGTTTTTCTTGCAGGGTTGTTCTCCAGGAAACAAAAATCACTATTCAGTACCTGGGACATTACAATAATATATTTTAATGAAAACTTAATTAATTTGAAATGATTGCTTCATTGTAAGCAGAAGGAAAGAAAAATCATTAAAAATTGGAAAATGGAGGAGAAAAATGCTTTTATATAAGTACATAGGAGAGATGTATTGAGGTAATGAATATTTCTAAAATAAGAAAACATAAAACTTGAGTTTGTAAAGTTATTTCCTTAATTTGGAGGGCTGTTTCAACTTGTTCCCCAGTAAAAATAAAAGAACGAAGCTCTCTGCAGCTTCTGCAAATGAGTGGGGAAACCCGTGTAGCTTTTTAAAAAAAACCCTTTTCCAGCGGGGTTTGACAATGTGGGCTCATTTGGGGCTTCAAGTGCTTGTCTGGCTTGGCTTTTGAAGTTCTGTGGACCAGAAGCTCAGCTCAGCTGCTCTGCCCGTTTGTCCTCCCAGGCCACGTCCCTGTCCAGACACCTTCAGGGCTCTCAGATGCCCTCTGGGTCCAGGTTAAGGAGACTTGCAGGGTGTCCCTTGAGGTGAGAGAGGCAGACAGCGGGGCCATCAGAGCCAAGCAAGGGTGCTGGCCTTGCCTTCTAGAACTCTCTTCTCCTGAGCAGGTCCCAGCCACGGTGCCTCTGAAGTGGAGACCCCCAAGCCAGCTCCGTGCACCGCACACCGTCTCCTGCACCAAGCAGCCTGGCCCTTGTCTGAGGGACGCCTGGGTGGTGCCGAGAGGACCCGGGGCCTGGGCCACAGCTGGCCTGCCCGTGCAGGTCCTCAGAGCCTTTTGCCTTCCCCCCGCGTCCCTCTCCCGTTGGGTCCAGTGGCGTGCTGGTAAACGTTTAGCACGTCCTTTTCATAAAGGAGAACAAGAGCCTTGGTTTACAGTGCTTGCCAATTTCCCTGGTGTAAATAATCCCAGCACAGAGACTTGAGGTCCCCGAACGCTTTGTCGGGAAGGGCTCCTGGGCTGGTGCAAGCTGGCCTCGGCACATCCTGGTTGGGGTCTCCCGCTGAGGGGGAACGCGCTCCCTCCCTCCCTCCCTCCCCGTTGGCTAAATGTGGGGTGGGATCTGACAAAATCAGCTAATTTCACAGTGCACTTACCGTGAGCCGGGAGCTGGGATCAGGGCTTTACACAGACTGCTTCCTTCAACCACCAGCCCAGTTCTGGGATTCACTCCCTGCTGCGGATGGTGACATGACCTGCCCAAGGTCATGCATCAGGGTGCTGGAGGCGGAGCCTGAGCGCTTGCCCTTGGGCTGTTCGCTACCCTAGATTTCAGCCTGGCTGCTTTCTGCTATTGACAATTTTTCCCTCCCGTAGGAAAATGCCTTGAAACATAAAGCAAGTCCATTTACATATGGTTCCCTTATTTTGAATTCACTTATCAAATTTCCTGATGATTATTCTGCATCTCTTTAATGCATCCAGCACATTAATAAGCATATTTGTAAATATGCTTCCACAATATTTTTCTTCACTCTAAAAACTCGTCGATTTATGTCATTTAGTTTTTTCTTTCTGTTTTGTTTTGGGGCTGGTCCCATTAATAGAGCAGAGTGCAGACATATGGGACTTATGTAAAAAAGTGATTTTATAACAGCTTTTCTGTGATTAGGGAAAGAAACGGCCTTAAGTAAAGGGAGCTATTTGGAACAGAGAGGTTTTTAATTAGGGTGATATTCCAGTGCTGCATGACGGAGCTGCCCATGGATAGCAGGAGCCAGTTCAGCTTTCCCTTGGAAGGGCAGTGACGTGCACCAGCCGCCAAGCTGAGTTTTCAGGGAATTAAGCGCCCAGACTGGCAGAGGCACGGAGCATTCGTCCAGATGAACACAGTACAAAATGGTTTGGAACTTGGCAATTTTCTGGAGAATCCGGCCAGAGGGTTGCCAAGCTGGGTAATTTGTCCTTGTCGGTGGCAACACTGTTGACCGAGGGTCTGACTCTATGGCCTGCTCTCCTTGGCCCTGGACAGCCTACAAGGAGACGGCAATCTCATCCCAACAAACTGAGTTATAAGTAAAGTCAGACTGCGAAACCCGGATTTGCAGAGGCATGCCTTTAGGTGAAATGAGCTGCCTACCGGGCGGCGTGCTACAGCAGAAAGCATTTTCAGTAAGAGATGGCTTTGCCGTTTTCATAAAAATGATAGCTACTCATTAGTTAAAAGTCAAGTAACGTATAAAGAAGAAAACAACAAGTTACCTCTAATCCTACCACTCAGGGATACTCGCACATTTGGCGACTGTTCTGGCTATCCGTTGCTGCGTAACAAACAACCCAAACATAGTGGCATAAAACAGTCACCATTTTGTTATGCCCACGGACTTTGTGGGTCAGGCTTGTCTCTTCTCCACTATGTTTCAGGCTTCAGTGGGGGAAGACTCAAATGGCTGGAGGTGACGTGACTGCCTGGGTGCTGGAGTCCATTGGAAGCTTCTCACGCACACGCCTGGTGAAGACCATGGAAGGGAGCCTGCGCGTGTGGCTTGGCGTGGAGGCTCCGAAGGGCGCACCCACAAGCGAGTGGCCCGAGACCAGGGTAGAAGCCGCACGTCAGGCTTCTTCTGACTCACCAGGGATATTTCTTCAAAGTCCCACAGGGCCGTTCCCACTGCATTCTAGTGGTTATAAGCGAGTCACAGGGAGGGGACCAGACCCCACCTCTTGAGGGGCAAGGGCAAGGTCAAGTGGCCAAAGCACACTTGGGGTGGAAGACACTGCTGTGCCACCTACTGCCCCAAGCAGCGCCCTCTGTGGACTGACCTGTGTCCCCGTTAAGTCAAGCTGGGGTCCTCACCCCACCCTGTGCAGGTGAACTTATCTGGAACTAGGGCTTTTGAAGATGCGATTATTTGAGCTGAGGCCAGAGGGCCTGGGCAACGTGGCTGGCGTCCTCATAAGAAGGGGAGAAAAGGCCACGGGGGGCATCGCCCCGTGGCAACCGAGGCAGAGACACCAAGTGTTGTCAGGACGGGGCGAGGGACAGCTCCTTCCCTGCAGATTTCAGAGGAACACCTGGATTTTAGACCTCTGGCCCCCAGAGCCCTGCGAGGATGCATTTCTGTCCATTTGAGCCGCTCTGCTGGTGTTTCCTTGTCATGAAAGCCCTTGGAAACTAAACTTTCCAGAATACTCTTCAGGCAGATAAGGAAATAGCTGCTAGAGAGAGGGCTCCAAAGGTTGATTTATAGATAGAAATACTTTCAACAGGAATGGGATTATTTAACCATGGTTTTAAGAACACAAATTAATAAATTTAACTCTACTTGAGTTTCACAGGAGAAGAAGAAATGGGTGGAAAATTGAAGGAATTGCTGAACTTCAGGTAGTTTTTATTTTTAAGCACGGGAGATATTAGCACCTAAATGACCCCTTAGAATGAGGAAAGAAACCACAGACACCATTAAAACCATGGCATCATGATCTTTCAGTTATAAAATACATTTTCAGGTTTAGACGGTCGGGATTGACTCCCTGCTAGGAAGAGCGCAGACGGGGGGCTTCTGCTCCTTGACCCACTTTTCCTCCCCGCCCCCAGGCCCGGTGCTTGTCTCACCTCCACTCTGTCGGAGCCCGGCTCCCCAGGCTGCTGGCTTAGCTCTGTGTGCGCCCGGGCTCGGGGCTCGGTCAGTCGGGGGCTCACTCCTCTGTGGCTCAGCGTCCCTGGCGCCTTTCGCCACGTCTTCCCTGGGCTGGTCGCAGGTGATCATCGCGTGAGTCATGCTCCTTAGTGTTTGGAAATGTTTGCCCAGCGCCTTTAAGCCCGTCGCTCCTGGGCGCGCAGAGCCCCCTTGCGCCGGGCACTGCGTGGTGCCAGCCCACCTCGACGGGGCCATCTCGCCTGCCCCCTTTCCTGGGCGCACGTTCCGGGGGGCTCAGGGCACTGCTCTCTTGGCTTCAGCCCTGCCGCTTCTCGGTCACCCCAGGGCCACGCACACCCCCCGGTCAGCGCACGGCTCTTGCTTCTGTCCTTCATGCCCCTTTTGGGGAGGGGGCTGGCAGGATGAGAGCACGTGAAGCCAACGGCCGAGCTCGGCTCTCGGACTCTCCTGCTGCAGCTGGTGGAGGTCAGGCTCCCCAGCGGGCCGTATGACGCGTGGGCCCCACCCCCCAGCGTGAAGCAAGGGTCACCTCGCCTGGCTTATCCTCCAGGGGGTCCTCGGGATGGGGTGAAGACGGGCCGGAGAGAACTTAGCGGTTCCAGATGATGGGTCCCTGGATAGATTTTAACACGGCTTCAGGGTGCATTTAAAATGCTGCCTCAGCATTTCTCTGGGCCTCAGTTTCCTCTGTTGTAAAATGGAAAATGTAATCATCCCCATCCCAAAGGGCTGTTTGGGGTAGAACCCTGCCAGCCCGTGGAGGGAACAGGGCTGTGACCTCCCGCTAGCTCTGGGATGGGAGCGCGGCTCCTGGCAGGCTTGGGAAGGGCCACACGGAGTCACCTGTACTGCAGGGTCAGGAAGGTCCTGCTGGGGTCTCCGTACCTGGGTCGTGTCTGGGAAGCCCCTGACGGCTGAGGCAATCTTAGAGCCAGGTGGGCCCATGCCCCTCTGTCACCTCCTCTCACCTCCTCCTTCCAGCCTCTCCCTGGTCTTAGCTCTGATGCTGCCTCGGTGTGACTTCAGCCATCCGTTGCTTTCTCTGTGCCTCTTTCCCCACCTGGCCTTCTCCCGTGTCTGTCTCACCCAGCCTCGCTCTTCCATGGACTCCCACCTTTTTCTGACTTGCTCCCTGCTGGCACCCCAGGCCTAGACCTTCCCAAGGCCCAAGGAGCTGCGTGCCAGCCTTCACTGGCAGTGCTGCCCAGTGTGGCCCTGGCTTTTCCCACTAAGTCCACATGTTAACAGGACATACTTGCAGGCCCTACCCTCCATCACCCCGTCAGCAATGTGACTTTGTTGGTATTTAAATGATTTCTACTAAGCAACTCTATCCAGCTGCCCATAAAATAACGAAAGGAAAAGTCTTCTCATTAAGGAGGAGTTTATTTAGATGGTTAAATGTGGGGCTGCTAACTGTGCCCTGGCTGTTTATTATTTCTGATTGAGGTGATCAAAGCTCACCGTCACAGGCGGTAGCTGGGCAGGGCGGGCCTGTCCTGCCCATGGGCCTGGCCTTCGAGGAGGGAGACGGAGGCATCTTGTCCACCTGCTTTTAAGGGTTTGAGGCAGGGGACAGAGCCCAGAGGGGTTGGAGCTGAAGCTGGTCACCCCCGCTGAGGCCGGGGCCTCTCCAGGGCTGCCTGAGCTGCCTCTCCTGCCCCACCGTGGGGTGCAGCTCCCCCACGCACAAGCCTCGGGGAGTCTTTGACAGGTGAAGGACAGGGCTCCCTCGTCAGAGGGATCTGAGTGCAACCGGCCGTCCTCCAGTCGTTAGCTGTTTGACTTAATCCTCTCTGAGCTCTGTTCTTCATCCTATGTTCAAATAATGTCTATCTCAGGGGTTATGGCCAGGATCAAGTCTGGCAAACAGTAAGCACTTAATAAATGGCCCTTTGATCATGATCAAAATAGCCCTTCCCCATCCTTCATGCAACAAATGGCCTCAGGGCACCTGCCTCAGGCACAGTCCCTGCCTTGAGATTCCTTTGTTCCCGGGGAGGCTGCAGAGAGCAAACAGTGACAGGAGAATTCCTAGATAATTTCATGCCATGAAAGGGACAGGACAGCTGGGTGCTGGGGGGAGGGCCCTGGGGCGGGGTCAGGAAAGGGGCTTGGGAGGAGGGGGCACTTCAGCGGAGACCCAAACAAAGCTCAGCTGCCTCCCTGCGCTCCGGCCCTCTGCTTGGGACCCCCAGAGGAGCCCTGCGAGGGGCCTTCTCCAGGGCTCTGTCCTCCCACCCTGCGCCCCCCAGGCAGCCAAGCTCTGCTTGTGCCTTTGAATGGTCTCAGGAAGAAGAGTCTTCCTCCCGCCTCGGGGGTGAGCCAAGCTTTGCCTTGTGTCCCTGCAGGATCCTGGGCCCAAGGTCCCCAGGTTTCCTGCTCCCGCCCACCTGCAGGCTTCTGTTTCCAGTCTTCAGCCAGGCATGGGCTGTGACCTTGTTCCTAGGGAGGGCAAGGAGGCCTTTGCTTCTCTGATTGATGCCCCAGGCTATCACCCATCTTTTTAGGTGTTTGATGTGTTGCTTGAAAATAAATTTTTTTTTCTGCATTTGTTGGGTACAGTATTTTGTATGTATTGCTTAGTTCCATCTTGTGATCCAGCTCCTTCACATTTTCTCTTTACTGCCTTGCTCTGCTTATGCTCTTAGAAACTGCGCTATATGTCAAAATGTACTCGCTGAGTGCCGGCTTGCCTGTTTCTTTTAGTTTGTCATATTTTGCTTGATATATTTTGCAGTTCTGTTATTAGATGCAAATAAATTTAAAAAATTTTAAAACATTCTAGTGCATTAAAATCTTATTGTTATGAAGTTTTTCTCTTTGTCCCTAGTATTTTTTTACTTCGAGTTTACTTTATGTGATATTAACATAGTTCTGAAAAACAGGTTTGTGGAGCTATTGTAACTACTGACTATAGAGGATTTGCTTGTTATTGTAATTTATGTTAACAGAAGGATTTATACGATTGCTGGAAATAAATGCTTGTCCCTCACTTACAGCCCTCACTTACAGCCTGCCTGTTGAACTTATTTCCTTTCCTTTACTTGTTATCTGATGTTAACTGAGCGATTACAACTAACTCTGTTGTAACCTGTAACCAAAGTCTTACCCCAGCTGGCTTTGGGTTTTCAAGGCCTTCTTGGGGGGCCCAGGTTTGCAGGCTCCCTATTGGCCATAACTACAACACAGCTGATCACTATTTAAGTCACCATCTCCACGTCCTTTGGTTGAGTCTCACAAATACCCTAAGTCACCCGGAGGCTCCTATCTCCATGCATTCAAGCTCTTTCTTTTCTCCAAATCCCAGTGTCATGGCCTTGACTTCTGTGTGCATTGGGCAGTGAGACCTTTCTTGGTAACAATTCCACAGCTTTTAATAAAATTTATGTAGATATTTGCATAGTATAATGTTTCTTTTTTTTTTTTTCCCCTTTTTGCGTTCTAGCTTTTATATATATAAATTCCACATGGTTGGTTTTTTAAAAAATCAGTTTGTCAATTTTTGCTTTAACTGGAGGCTTACTGCATTTACATCTGAATTTATCAATCTATTAAGTGCTTCCTATTTTTTCTATTTGCTCTATTTTCCCTTTCTCTCCTTTATTGCCCCTTTTTTGGATATATATTTTATTATTTCTCTTCCTGCTCCTCTGATTAATCTTTATACTATTTTAATATTCTTTTATTGGTTTTCCTGGATATAGCACCATGCATACTTGACTTATTAAAGTCAAATATTAATTGGGTATTTTATTCTCTTTCTGGACAATTCAAGGCCATGGGAACACAGGAAGCCCATTTCTCATCTCCTGCTGGTGTACTATTGTCTTTGTTGCATATTTTAATTCTCTCTCCATTTTAAACCCAATAGGTAATTTCATTTTTCATTTTATATGCACACACACACACACACTCACATGTTTTGCTCTTCACTGTTTTTTGCATCTCTTATCTTCCAGCTGGGAACCTTTTCCTTCTGCACTTTACTGCTTCCTTTAGTGTGGTCTACTGGTGGTGAAGTCTCTGTTTTGTTCACCTGAAAATGTTTTTATTAATGTTAGAATTTTTTTGTTTACAGTCTTTTCTTTCAAAAATTTTTAAGTTAGAGAAGTGGTGGGTTTACAGAAAAATCATGTAAAAAATACAGCACAAAATATTTTATTAGTCAGTCAAAAGGGGTGCTGATGCAAAGTACCAGAAATCTGTTGGCTTTTATAAAGCGTATTTTTTTAGGGTAGACGCTCACAGTCATAGGCCCTAAAGAGTCCAACTCAAGGTACCATAAGAGGTACTTTCTCATCCAAAGTCTTTTGTGTCTACAAGGGCTCAGCCTTCCTCTTCTTCTTAAGGCTCCTCGATCCCACCTTCTTCCAAGCTCAGCTGTAGGCTGGGATAAGGCTCCTCTCTTCTCCCTGCTCACCCCCCAGCCCCGGGCTCATCTCTTTCTGGCCTCAGCTGCTCTGGTCTCTTCACAAGGTCAGCTGTAGACTATCAGGCTCGTGTCTCTTCCTAGGTCACAGGATCCTCTGTGTATCCACTTCTGTGTGAGAGTCTGTTTCATCCCCACCAAGGGGGTGAAGACTCAACCCTACAAGCTCTAATGGCATGGTTGAATCAAAGCTCTAATCTTAACATAATTTAATCAAAGACATCTCAGCTGAATCTAATACAATCAAAGACTATCACACCCAGAGGAACAGACCAGTTTACAAGCATAATCAAATATCTCTTTTTGGAACTCATAAATAATATCAAACTGCTACACACATATATACCCACTTTGCATTCTTGTGGTAACTTTGTTACAATTGTTCAAAGAACATTATAATTGTAATATTAACTATAGTCCATAGTTTACATTAGGGTGCATTTTTTTCCCCAAATACCACCCTATTATTAACACCTTGCCTTATTGTGGTAGATTTGTTATAATTCATGAAAGAACCTTTTAATAATTGTACTATTAACTATAGCCTATCATTTATAGTCAGGTTCACTGTGTTGTACTGTCCTATGTTTTATCTTTTAATCGTTATTCCAGTAAAATTTCATCTTTTAACTGTCTTCACATATATAATTCAGCACTGTTAATTACACATATTGTGTAATTAACTACTGTGCATTTCCAAAATTTTACAAACAACCCAAACAGAAATTCTGTACAAATTAAGCATTAACTCCTCATTCTCAAACCCAACCCAACCTCTGGTAATCAGACTAGATTCTAACTCCATAAGGTTGCTTATTCTAATTAGTTCATATCAGTGAAATAATACAATATTTGTCCTTTTGTGTCTGGCTTATTTCACTCAACAGGATGTCTTCGAGAATCACCCATGTTATCGCATGGACTAGAACTTCACTCCTTTCTAATGGTAAATAATATTCCATTGTGTGTGTGTGTGTATGTTTATACACACCACATTTTGTTTATCCATTCATTGGTTGATGGATACTTGAGTTGCTTTCATCTATTGGTAATTGTGAATAATGTTTCTATGAACATCAGTGTGCAAATATCTACTGGAGTCACTACTTTCAATTTTTTGGGGGTGTATACCTTGTAGGGGGATTTCTGGGTCATATGGTAGTTCTATACTTAGCTTTCTGAGGAACTGCCAAACTGTCTTCCACAGTGGTTGCACCATTTTACATTCCTACCAACAATAAATGAGTGTTTTTATTTCTTGACATCCTCTCCAACACATTTAATTTTCTTCTTTTATTTATTTATTTTTTTTATTATGGGTAAAAATCAAAATTCTCACAATACATACAAACATTTGTAAAATGATATATAAATATATATGCATATATGTGTATTTGCTTACAAAAATGTTATTTATATATATATATATATACATATATTTTAAGAGGTGCTTAGATTACCTAAAATATTACACGGAACCCACTGGGATCCCCATGTTGCCCACCTCCCACACCTCCCACCACATCCCACACAAACATCTCCCACAGTGTGGCCCACCAACCTCAATGAACTTACACATCCTGGAGCCTTGCCACCAACCATAGACCACAGTTCACACTGTAGACCACACTCTCTCCCACTCAGTTATGAGTGGTGTGTGCTGATTTAAAATGGCCTGCATCCATTGCCACAACAGTACTCAGGACAACCTCCAACTCCCAAAGAAGCCCCTGTATTTCAACTGCTCATCCCCTCCCTACCCAAAAACTGTCAAGTGGCCACTGGCTCCACCTCATTGTTATAATTTCTTGCATTGCAAGAATCACCATATGTGAGCAAGAGAATACCATCAAGTCCACTCTAGTCCATAGTTCTTCCCCCAATCCAGAGGCGACTGGGATGGTGATGTCCACTCCAACTCCAAGTGA